>JAUJEM010000168.1:0-14393 GCA_030448935.1 Citrus cavaleriei
TGCTGCATAGCCCACCCGCTTTTGTAGGGCTTTTTCCGCAGGATGAACTTGGCGCCTGCCATCGGCAGTTATTTTGGCCAGCTGTGCCCGCAGCCTATTTTTTGCACACGGAGGTGCCTCGTAGAAAGTCTCGCGCTCATTCCGCAGTCCGGGGCGGATTTGAACTTGGCCAGCTCCCACCCTCAAGGCTATAGCCCACCCGCTTTTGTGGCCCTTTTTCCGCTGGACGAACATGGCGCCCGGCCTTCGGGGTGGTTATTTTGGCGCGGCGCCCCACGGCATATTTTTGGCACACGGAGTCCCTCGCAAAGTCTCGCTCCATTCCGAGTCCGGGCGGATTTTGTTGGCCAGCCCCACCCCCCAAGGCTATAGCCCACCCGTTTTTGTGGCCTTTTTAGTTGGGGACGAACTTGGCGCCCGGCCTTCGGGCGGTTAGTTTTGGGCGCGGCTGTGCTCGCGGCCTATTTTTGGCACACTGAGGCCCCTCGCAATGTCTCGCGCCATTCCGAGTCCGCGGACGGTTGGCCAGCCCCACCCCCAAGGCTATAGCCCACCTGTTTTGTGGCCTTTTTCCGCTGGATGAACTTGGCGCCCGGCCTTCGGGCGGTTATTTTGGTGCGGCTGTGCCCGCGTGGCTCTATTTTTGGCACACGGAGGCCCCTCGCAAAGTCTTGCGCCATTCCGAGTCCGGGGCGGACGGTTGGCCAGCCCCACCCCCAAGGCTATAGCCCACCCGTTTTGTGGCCTTTTCTGCTGGACGAACATGGCGCCCGGCCTTGGGCGGTTATTTTGGCGCGGCTGTGGCCACGGCATATTTTTGGCACACGGAGTCCCCTCGCAAAGTCTCGCTCCATTCCGAGTCCGCGGACGAAGTTGGCCAGCCCCACCCCAAGGCTATAGCCCACCCGTTTTGTGGCCTTTTTCTGCTGGACGAACTTGGCGCCCGGCCTTCGGGGAGGTTATTTTTGGCGCGCGGCTGTGTTCGCGGCCTATTTTTGCCCACGGAGGCCCCTCGCAAAGTCTCGCGCCATTCCGAGTCCGCGGACGAGTTGGCCAGCCCCACCCCCAAGGCTATAGCCCACCCGTTTTGTGGCCTTTTTCCGCTGGACGAACTTGGCGCCCCGGCCTTCGGGCGGTTATTTTTGGGTGCCGCAGTGCCCGCGGCCTATTTTTGGCACACGGAGGCCCCTCGTAAAGTCTTGCGCCATTCCGAGTCCGGCGGACGAAGTTGGCCAGCCCCACCCCCCAAGGCTATAGCCCACCCGTTTTTGTGGCCTTTTCTGCTGGACGAACATGGCGCCCCGGCCTTCGGGCGGTTATTTTTGGGCGCGGCTGTGGCCACGGCATATTTTTGGCACACGGAGTCCCCTCGCAAAGTCTCGCTCCATTCCGAGTCCGGCGGACGAAGTTGGCCAGCCCCACCCCCCAAGGCTATAGCCCACCCGTTTTTGTGGCCTTTTTCCGCTGGACGAACTTGGCGCCCCGGCCTTCGGGAGGTTATTTTTGGGCGCGGCTGTGCCCGCGGCCTATTTTGCACACACGGAGGCCCCTCGCAAAGTCTCGCGCCATTCCGAGTCCGGCGGATTTAAGTTGGCCAGCCCCACCCCCAAGGCTATAGCCCACCCGTTTTTGTGGCCTTTTTCCGCTGGACAAACTTGGCGCCCGGCCTTCGGGCGGTTATTTTGGGCGGCTGTGCCCGCGGCCATTTTTTTGGCACACGGAGGCCCCGCAAAGTCTCGCGCCATTCCGAGTCCGGCGGACGGTTGGCCAGCCCCACCCCCAAGGCTATAGCCCACCCATTTTTGTGGCCTTTTCCGCTGGACGAACATGGCGCCCGGCCTTAGGGAGGTGATTTTTGGGCGCTGCTGTGCCCTGGGAGTATTTTTGGCACACGGAGGCCCCTCGCAAAGTCTCGCGCCATTCCGAGTCCGGCGGACGAAGTTGGCCAGCCCCACCCCCCAAGGCTATAGCCCACCCGTTTTTGTGGCCTTTTTCCGCTGGACAAACTTGGCGCCCCGGCCTTCGGGCGGTTATTTTTGGGGGCGGCTGTGCCCGCGGCCTATTTTTGGCACACGGAGGCCCCCCGCAAAGTCTCGCGCCATTCCGAGTCCGGCTGTCGATGTTGGACAGCCGCCCTCCCCACCGCTATAGCCCACCCGTTTTTGTGGCCTTTTTCCGCTGGACGAACTTGGCGCCCCGGCCTTTGGGCAGTTATTTTTGGGCGCGGCTGTGCCCGCGGCCTATTTTTGGCACACTGAGGCCCCTCGCAAAGTCTCGCGCCATTCCGAGTCCGGCGGACGAAGTTGGCCAGCCCCACCCCCCAAGGCTATAGCCCACCCGTTTTTGTGGCCTTTTTCCGCTGGACAAACTTGGCGCCCCGGCCTTCGGGCGGTTATTTTTGGGCGCGGCTGTGCCCGCGGTCTATTTTTGGCACACGGAGGCCCCGGCAAAGTCTCGCGCCATTCCGAGTCCGGCGGACAAAGTTGGCCAGCCCCACCACCCAAGGCTATAGCCCACCCGTTTTTATGGCCTTTTTCCGCGGGACGAACTTGGCGCCCCAGCCTTCGGGCGGTTATTTTTGGGCGCGGCTGTGCCCGCGGCCTATTTTTGGCACACGGAGGCCCCTCGCAAAGTCTCGCGCCATTCCGAGTCCGGCGGACGAAGTGGGCCAGCCCCACCCCCCAAGGCTGTAGCCCACCCGTTTTTGTGGCCATTTTCCGCTGGACGAACTTGGCGCCCCGGCCTTCGGGCGGTTATTTTTGGGCGTGGCTGGGCCCGCGGCCAATTTTTGGCACACGGAGACCCCTCGCAAAGTCTCGCGCCATTCCGAGTCCGGCGGACGAAGTTGGCCAGCCCCACCCCCCAAGGCTATAGCCCACCCGTTTTTGTGGCCTTTTTCCGCTGGACGAACTTGGCGCCCCGGCCTTTGGGCAGTTATTTTTGGGCGCGGCTGTGCCCGCGGCCTATTTTTGGCACACGGAGGCCCCTCGCAAAGTCTCGCGCCATTCCGAGTCCGGCGGACGAAGTTGGCCAGCCCCACCCCCCAAGGCTATAGCCCACCCGTTTTGTGGCCTTTTTCCGCTGGACAAACTTGGCGCCCGGCCTTCGGGCGGTTATTTTGGGGGCGGCTGTGCCCGAGGCCTATTTTTGCACACGGAGGCCCCACAAAGTCTCGCGCCATTCCGAGTCCGGCGGACGAAGTTGGCCAGCCCCACCCCCAAGGCTATAGCCCACCCGTTTTGTGGCCTTTTTCCGCTGGACGAACTTGGCGCCCTGCCTTCGGGCGGTTATTTTTGGGCGCGGCTGTGCCCTTGTCATTTTTTTGGCACTCGGAGGCCGCTCGCAAAGTCTCCGCCATTCCGAGTGCGGCTGGAGTTGGCCAGCCCCACCCCAGGCTATAGCCCACCCGTTTTGTGGCCTTTTTCCGCTGGACGAACTTGGCGCCCCGGCGTCGGGTGGTTATTTTGGGCGCCGCATAGCCCGCGGCCAATTTTTGGCAAACGGAGGCCCTCGCAGTCTCGCGCCATTCCGAGTCCGGCGGACGACGTTGGCCCGCCCCACCCCCCAAGGCTATAGCCCACCCGTTTTTGTGGCCTTTTTCCGCTGGACGAACTTGGCGCCCCGGCCTTCGGGCCGTTATTTTTGTGCGCGGCTGTGCCCACGGCCTATTTTTGGCACACGGAGGCCCCTCGCAAAGTCTCGCGCCATTCCGAGTCCGGCGGACGAAGTTGGCCAGCCCCACCCCCCAAGGCTATAGCCCACCCGTTTTTGTGGCCTTTTTCCGCTGGACGAACTGGGCGCCCCAGCCTTCGGGCGGTTATTTTTGGGCACGGCTGTGCCCGCGGCCTATTTTTGGCACACGGAGGCCCCTCGCAAAGTCTCGCGCCATTCCGAGTCCGGCGGACGAACTTGGCCAGCCCCACCCCTCAAGGCTATGGCCCACCCGTTTTTGTGGCCTTTTTCTGCTGGACGAACATGGCGCCCCGGCCTTCGGGCGGTTATTTTTGGGCGTGGCCACGGCATATTTTTGGCACACGGAGTCCCCTCGCAAAGTCTCGCTCCATTCCGAGTCTGGCGGACGAAGTTGGCCAGCCCCACCCCCCAAGGCTATAGCCCACCCGTTTTTGTGGCCTTTTTCCACTGGACGAACTTGGCGCCCCGGCCTTCGGGCGGTTATTTTTGGGTGCGGCTGTGCCCGCGGCCTATTTTTGGCACACTGAGGCCCCTCGCAATGTCTCGCGCCATTCCGAGTCCGGCGGACGAAGTTGGCCAGCCCCACCCCCCAAGGCTATAGCCCACCCGTTTTTGTGGCTTTTTTCCGCTGGACGAACTTGGCGCCCCGGCCTTCGGGCGGTTATTTTTGGGCGCGGCTGTGCCCGCGGCCTATGTTTTGGCACACGGAGGCCCCTCGCAAAGTCTCGCGCCATTCCGAGTCCGGCGGACGAAGTTGGCCAGCCCCACCCCCCAAGGCTATAGCCCACCCGTTTTTGTGGCCTTTTTCCGCTGGACGAACTTGGCGCCCCGGCCTTCGGGCGGTCATTTTTGGCGCGGCTGTGCCCTCGGCCTATTTTTGGCACACGTAGGCCCCTCGCAAAGTCTCGCGCCATTCCGAGTCCGGCGGACGAAGTTGGCCAGCCCCACCCCCCAAGACTATAGCCCACCCGTTTTTGTGGCCTTTTTCCGCTGGACGAACTTGGCGCCCCGGCCTTCGGGCGGTTATTTTTGGGCGCGGCTGTGCCCGCGGACTATTTTTGGCACACGGAGGCCGCTCGCAAAGTCTCGCGCCATTCCGAGTCCGGCGGACGAAGTGGGCCAGCCCCACCCCCCAAGGCTATAGCCCACCCGTTTTTGTGGCCATTTTCCGCTGGCCGAAATTGGCGCCCCGCCCTTCGGGTGGTTATTTTTGGGCGCGGCTGTGCCCGCGGCCTATTTTTGGCACACGGAGGCCGCTCGCAATGTCTTGCGCCATTCCGAGTCCGGCGGACGAAGTTGGCCAGCCCCACCCCCCAAGGCTATAGCCCACCCGTTTTTGTGGCCTTTTTCCGCTGGACGAACTTGGCGCCCCGGCCTTCGGGCAGTTATTTTTGGGCGCGGCTGTGCCCGCGGCCAATTTTTGGCACACGGAGGCCGCTCGCAAAGTCTCCCGCCATTCCGAGTGCGGCGGACGAAGTTGGCCAGCCCCACCCCCCAGGCTATAGCCCACTCGTTTTTGTGGCCTTTTTCCGCTGGACGAACTTGGCGCCCCGGCGTTCGGGCGGTTATTTTTGGGCGCCGCAGTGCCCGCAGCCTATTTTTGGCACACGGAGGCCCCTCGCAAAGTCTCGCGCCATTCCGAGTCCGGCGGACGAAGTTGGCCAGCCCCACCCCCCAAGGCTATAGCCCACCCGTTTTTGTGGCCTTTTTCCGCTGGACGAACTTGGCGCCCCGGCCTTCGGGCCGTTATTTTTGTGCGCGGCTGTGCCCACGGCCTATTTTTGGCACACGGAGGCCCCTCCCAAAGTCTCGCGCCATTCCGAGTCCGGCAGACGAAGTTGGCCAGCCCCACCCCCCAAGGCTATAGCCCTCCGGTTTTTGTGGCCTTTTTCCGCTGGTCGATCTTGGCGCCCCGGCCTTCGGTCGTTTTTTTTTGGTCGCGGCTGTGCCCGCGGCCTATTTTTGGCACACGGAGGCGCTCGCAATGTCTTGCGCCATTCCGAGTCCGGGCGGACGGTTGGCCAGCCCCACCCCCAAGGCTATAGCCCACCCGTTTTTGTGGCCTTTTTCCGCTGGACGAACTTGGCGCCCGGCCTTCGGGCAGTTATTTTTGGCGCGGCTGTGCGCGCTGCCTATTTTTGGCACACGGAGGCCGCCTCGCAAAGTCTCCCGCCATTCCGAGTGCGGCGGACGAAGTTGGCCAGCCCCACCCCCCAGGCTATAGCCCACTCGTTTTTGTGGCCTTTTTCCGCTGGACGAACTTGGCGCCCCGGCGTTCGGGCGGTTATTTTTGGGCGCCGCAGTGCCCGCAGCCTATTTTTGGCACACGGAGGCCCCTCGCAAAGTCTCGCGCCATTCCGAGTCCGGCGGACGAAGTTGGCCAGCCCCACCCCCCAAGGCTATAGCCCACCCGTTTTTGTGGCCTTTTTCCGCTGGACGAACTTGGCGCCCCGGCCTTCGGGCGGTTATTTTTGTGCGCGGCTGTGCCCGCGGCCTATTTTTGGCACATGGAGGCCCCTCACAAAGTCTCGCGCCATTCCGAGTCCGGCGGACGAAGTGGGCCAGCCCCACCCCCCAAGGCTATAGCCCACCCGTTTTTGTGGCCTTTTTCCGCTGGACGAACTTGGCGCCCCGGCCTTCGGGCGGTTATTTTTGGGCACGGCTGTGCCCGCGGCCTATTTTTGGCACACGGAGGCCCCTCGCAAAGTCTCGCGCCATTCCGAGTCTGGCGGACGAACTTGGCCAGCCCCACCCCTCAAGGCTATAGCCCACCCGTTTTTGTGGCCTTTTTCTGCTGGACGAACATGGCGCCCCGGCCTTCGGGTGGTTATTTTTGGGCGCGGCTGTGCCCACGGCATATTTTTGGCACACGGAGTCCCCTCGCAAAGTCTCGCTCCATTCCGAGTCCGGCGGACGAAGTTGGCCAGCCCCACCCCCCAGGGCTATAGCCCACCCGTTTTTGTGGCCTTTTTCCACTGGACGAACTTGGCGCCCCGGCCTTCGGGCGGTTAGTTTTGGGCGCGGCTGTGCCCGCGGCCTATTTTTGGCACACTGAGGCCCCTCGCAATGTCTCGCGCCATTCCGAGTCCGGCGGACGAAGTTGGCCAGCCCCACCCCCCAAGGCTATAGCCCACCCGTTTTTGTGGCCTTTTTCCGCTGGACGAACTTGGCGCCCCGGCCTTCGGGCGGTTATTTTTGGGTGCCGCAGTGCCCGCGGCCTATTTTTGGCACACGGAGGCCCCTCGTAAAGTCTCGCGCCATTCCGAGTCCGGCGGACGAAGTTGGCCAGCCCCACCCCCCAAGGCTATAGCCCACCCGTTTTTGTGGCCTTTTTCTGCTGGACGAACATGGCGCCCCGGCCTTCGGGCGGTTATTTTTGGGCGCGGCTGTGGCCACGGCATATTTTTGGCACACGGAGTCCCCTCGCAAAGTCTCGCTCCATTCCGAGTCCGGCGGACGAAGTTGGCCAGCCCCACCCCCCAAGGCTATAGCCCACCCGTTTTTGTGGCCTTTTTCTGCTGGACGAACTTGGCGCCCCGGCCTTCGGGAGGTTATTTTTGGGCGCGGCTGTGTCCGCGGCCTATTTTTGGCACACGGAGGCCCCTCGCAAAGTCTCGCGCCATTCCGAGTCCGGCGGACGAAGTTGGCCAGCCCCACCCCCCAAGGCTATAGCCCACCCGTTTTTGTGGCCTTTTTCCGCTGGACAAACTTGGCGCCCGCCTCGGGCGGTTATTTTTGGGCGCGCCTTTGCCCGCGCCTTTTTTTTGGCACACGGAGGCCCCGCAAAGTCTCGCGCCATTCCGAGTCCGGCGGACGGTTGGCCAGCCCCACCCCAAGGCTATAGCCCACCCATTTTTGTGGCCTTTTTCCGCTGGACGAACATGGCGCCCTGCCTTCGGGAGGTTATTTTTGGCGCGGCTGTGCCCGCGCCTATTTTTGGCACACGGAGGCCCCTCGCAAAGTCTAGCGCCATTCCGAGTCCGGGGCGGACGAAGTTGGCCAGCCCCACCCCCAAGGCTATAGCCCACCCGTTTTTGTGGCCTTTTTCCGCTGGACAAACTTGGCGCCCGGCCTTCGGGCGGTTATTTTGGGGGGCTGTGCCCGCGGCCTATTTTAGGCACACGGAGGCCCCCGCAAAGTCTCGCGCCATTCCGAGTGCGGCGGACGAAGTTGGCCAGCCCCACCCCCAAGGCTATAGCCCACCCGCTTTTGTGGCCTTTTTCCGCTGGACGAACTTGGCGCCCGGCCTTTGGGCAGTTATTTTTGGGCGCGGCTGTGCCCGCTGCCTATTTTTGGCACACTGAGGCCCCTCGCAAAAACTCGCGCCATTCCGAGTCCGGGCGGACGGTTGGCCAGCCCCACCCCCAAGGCTATAGCCCACCCGTTTTGTGGCCTTTTTCCGCTGGACAAACTTGGCGCCCGGCCTTGGGGGCGGTTATTTTTGGCGCGGCTGTGCCTGAGGGGCCTATTTTTGGCACACGGAGGCCCCGGCAAAGTCTCGCGCCATTCCGAGTCCGGCGGACGAAGTTGGCCAGCCCCACCACCCAAGGCTATAGCCCACCCGTTTTTGTGGCCTTTTTCCGCGGGACGAACTTGGCGCCCCAGCCTTCGGGTGGTTATTTTTGGGCGCGGCTGTGCCCGCGGCCTATTTTTGGCACACGGAGGCCCCTCGCAAAGTCTCGCGCCATTCCGAGTCCGGGCGGACGGTGTTGGCCAGCCCCACCCCCAAGGCTATAGCCCACCCGTTTTGTGGCCATTTTCCGCTGGACGAACTTGGCGCCCGGCCTTCGGGCGGTTATTTTTTGGGCGTGGCTGTGCCTGCGGCCTATTTTTGGCACACGGAGGCCCCTCGCAAAGTCTCGCGCCATTCCGAGTCCGGCGGACGAAGTTGGCCAGCCCCACCCCCAAAGGCTATAGCCCACCCGTTTTTGCGGCCTTTTTCCGCTGGACGAACTTGGCGCCCCGGCCTTTGGGCAGTTATTTTTGGGCGCGGCTGTGTCAGCGGCCTATTTTTGGCACACGGAGGCCCCTCGCAAAGTCTCGCGCCATTCCGAGTCCGGCGGATTTGTTGGCCAGCCCCACCCCCAAGGCTATAGCCCACCCGTTTTGTGGCCTTTTCCGCTGGACAACTTGGCGCCCGGCCTTCGGGCGGTTATTTTTTTTGGCGCTGGCTGTGCCCAAGGGCCTATTTTTGGCACACGGAGGCCCCGGCAAAGTCTCGCGCCATTCCGAGTCCGGCGGACGAAGTTGGCCAGCACCGACACCCAACGCTATAGCCCAGACGTTGTTGTGGCCTTTTTCCGCGGGACGAACTTGGCGCCCCAGCCTTCGGGTGGTTATTTTTGGGCGCGGCTGTGCCCGCGGCCTATTTTTGGCACACGGAGGCCCCTCATAAAGTCTCGCGCCATTCCGTGTCCGGCGGACGAAGTTGGCCAGCCCCACCGCCCAAGGCTGTAGCCCACCCGTTTTTGTGGCCATTTTCCGCTGGACGAACTTGGTGCGCCGGTCTTCGGGCGGTTATTTTTGGGCGTGACTGGGCCCGCGGCCTATTTTTGGCCCCTCGCAAAGTCTCGCGCCATTCCGAGTCCGGCGGACGAAGTGGGCCAGCCCCACCCCCCAAGGCTATAGCCCACCCGTTTTTGTGGCCTTTTTCCGCTGGACGAACTTGGCGCCCCGGCCTTCGGGCGGTTATTTTTGGGCGCGGCTGGGCCCGCGGCCAATTTTTGGCACACGGAGACCCCTCGCAAAGACTCGCGCAATTCCGAGTCCGGCGGACGAAGTTGGCCAGCCCCACCCCCCAAGGCTATCGCCCACCCATTTTTGTGGCCTTTTTCCGCGGGACGAACATGGCGCCCCGGCCTTCGGGAGGTTATTTTTGGGCGCGGCTGTGCCCGCGGCCTATTTTTGGCACACGGAGGCCCCTCGTAAAGTCTCGCGCCATTCCGAGTCCGGCGGACGAAGTTGGCCAGCCCCACCCCCCAAGGCTATAGCCCACCCATTTTTGTGGCCTTTTTCCGCTGGACAAACTTGGCGCCCCGGCCTTCGGGCGGTTATTTTTGGGGGCGGCTGTGTCCGCGGCCTATTTTTGGCACACGGAGGCCCCCCGCAAAGTCTCGCGCCATTCCGAGTCCGGCGGACGAAGTTGGCCAGCCCCACCCCCCAAGGCTATAGCCCACCCGTTTTTGTGGTCTTTTTCCGCTGGACGAACTTGGCGCCCCGGCCTTCGGGCGGTTATTTTTGGCCGCGGCTGTGCCCGCGGCCTATTTTTGGCACACGGAGGCCCCTCGCAAAGTCTCGCGCCATTCCGAGTCCGGCGCGATGAAGTTGGGCAGCAGCCCCACTCCCCAAGGCTATAGCCCACCCGTTTTTGTGGCCTTTTTCCGCTGGACGAACTTGGCGCCCCGGCCTTCGGGCGGTTATTTTTAGGCGCGGCTGTGCCTGCGGCCTATTTTTTGTACACGGAGGCCCCTCGCAAAGTCTTACGCAATTTCGAGTCCGGCGGACGAAGATGGCCAGCCCCACCCCCCAAGGCTATAGCCCACCCGTTTTTGTGGCCCTTTTCCGCTGGACGAACTTGGCGCCACGGCCATCGGGCGGTTATTTTTGGGCGCGGCTTTGCCTGTGGCTTAGTTTTGGCACACGGAGGCCCCTCGCAAAGTCTTACGCAATTTCGAGTCCGGCGGACGAAGATGGCCAGCCCCACCCCCCAAGGCTATAGCCCACCCGTTTTTGTGGCCTTTTTCCGCTGGACGAACTTGGCGCCCCGGCCTTCGGGAGGTTATTTTTGGGCGTGGCTGGACCCGCGGCCTATGTTTGGCACACGGAGGCCCCTCGCAAAGTCTCGCGCCATTCCGAGTCCGGCGGACGAAGTTGGCCAGCCCCACCCCCCAAGGCTATAGCCCACCCGTTTTTGTGGCCTTTTTCCTCTGGACGAACTTGGCGCCCGGCCTTCGGCAGGTATTTTTTGGCGCGGCTGTGCCCGCGGCCTATTTTTTTGCACACGGAGGCCGCTCGCAAAGTCTCGCGCTATTCCGAGTCCGGCGGACGAAGTTGGCCAGCCCCACCCCCAAATCCCACCCGGTTTTTTGGCCTTTTTACGCAGGACGAAAGTGGCGCCCCCGCCATCGGGCGGTTATTTTTTGGGGCGGCGGTGCCCGCGGCCGATTTTTGGCACACGGTGGCCCTCACAAAAAGTCGCGCCATTCGAGTCCGGCGGACGAAGGTGGCCAGCCCCACCCCCCAAGGCTATAGCCCACCCGTTTTTGTGGCCTTTTTCCGCTGGACGAACTTGGCGCCCCGGCCTTCGGGCGGTTATTTTTGGGCGCGGCTGTGCCCGCGGCCTATTTTTGGCACACGGGGGCCGCTCGCAAAGTCTCGCGCCATTCCGAGTCCGGCGGATTGAAGTTGGCCAGCCCCACTCCCCAAGGCTATAGCCCACCCGTTTTTGTGGCCTTTTTCCGCTGGACGAACTTGGCGCCCCGGCCTTCGGGTGGTTATTATATGGCGCGGCTGAGCCTATGGCATAGTGTTAGCACACGGAGGCCCGCGCAAATTCTCGCGCCATTCCGAGTCCGGCGGACGAAGTTGGCCAGCCCCACCCCCCACGGCTATTGCCCACCGTTTTTGTGGCCTTTTTCCGCTGGACGAACTTGGCGCCCCGGCCTTCGGGCAGTTATTTTTGGTCGCGGCTGTGCCATCGGCCTATTTTTTGGCACACGGAGGCCCTCGCGATGACCAAAGTCTGGCGCCATTCCGAGTCCGGCGGACGAATTTGGCCAGCCCCACCCCCCAAGGCTATAGCCCACCCGTTTTTGTGGCCCTTTTCCGCTGGACGAACTTGGCGCCCCGGCCTTCGGGCGGTTATTTTTGGGCGCGGCTGGGCCCGCGGCCTATGTTTGGCACACGGAGGCCCCTCGCAAAGTCTCGCGCCATTCCGAGTCCGGCGGACGAATATGGCCAGTTCCACCCCCCAAGGCTATAGCCCACCCGTTTTTGTGGCCTTTTTCCGCTGGACGAACTTGGCGAGCCGGCCTTCGGGCGGTTATTTTTGGGAGCGGCTGTGGCCGCGGCCTATTTTTGGCACACGGAGGCCCCTCCCAAAGTCTCGCGCCATTCCGAGTCCGGCGGACGAAGTTGTCCAGCCCCACCCCCCAAGGCTATAGCCCACCCGTTTTTGTGGCCCTTTTCCGCTGGACGAACTTGGCGCCACGGCCATCGGGCGGTTATTTTTGGGCGCGGCTTTGCCTGTGGCTTAGTTTTGGCACACGGAGGCCCCTCGCAAAGTCTTACGCAATTTCGAGTCCGGCGGACGAAGATGGCCAGCCCCACCCCCCAAGGCTATAGCCCACCCGTTTTTGTGGCCTTTTTCCGCTGGACGAACATGGCGCCCCGGCCTTCGGGAGGTTATTTTTGGGCGTGGCTGGACCCGCGGCCTATGTTTGGCACACGGAGGCCCCTCGCAAAGTCTCGCGCCATTCCGAGTCCGGCGGACGAAGTTGGCCAGCCCCACCCCCCAAGGCTATAGCCCACCCGTTTTTGTGGCCTTTTTCCGCTGGACGAACTTGGCGCCCCGGCCTTCGGGCGGGTATTTTTGGGCGCGGCTGTGCCCGTGGCCTATTTTTTGCACACGGAGGCCCCTCGCAAAGTCTCGCGCCATTCCGAGTCCGGCGGACGAAGTTGGCCAGCCCCACCCCCCAAGGCTATAGCCCACCCGTTTTTGTGGCCTTTTTCCGCTGGACGAACTTGGCGCCCCGGCCTTTTGTCGGTTATTTTTGGGCGGCTGTGCCCGCGGCATATTTTTGGGCACACGGAGGCCCCGCAAAGTCTCGCGCCATTCCGAGTCCGGGCGGACGAAGGTGGCCAGCCCCACCCCCAAGGCTATAGCCCACCCGTTTTGTGGCCTTTTTCCGCTGGACGAACTTGGCGCCCGCCTTCGGGGGTTATTTTTGGGCGCGGCTGTGCCCATGCCTATTTTTGGCACACGGAGGCCCCTCGGAAAGTCTCGCGCCATTCCGAGTCCGCGGACGGTTGGCCAGCCCCACCCCCAAGGCTATAGCCCACCCGTTTTGTGGCCTTTTTCCGCTGGACGAACTTGGCGCCCGGCCTCGGGCGGTTATTTTTGGGCGCTGCTGTGCCTGCGGCCTATTTTGGTACACGGAGGCCCCTCGCAAAGTCTCGCGCCATTCCGAGTCCGCGGACGGTTGGCCAGCCCCACCCCCAAGGCTATAGCCCACCCGTTTTTGTGGCCTTTTTCCGCTGGACGAACTTGGCGCCCGGCCTTGGGCGGTTATTTTTGGCGCGGCTGTGCCCGGGGCCTATTTTTGGCACATGGAGGCCCTCACAAAGTCTCGCGCCATTCCGAGTCCGGCGGATGAAGTTGGCCAGCCCCACCCCCAAGGCTATAGCCCACCTGCTTTTGTGGCCTTTTTCCGCTGGACGAACTTCGCGCCCCGGCCTTCGGGCGGTTATTGTTTGGCGCGGCTGTGCCGGGGCCTATTTTTGGCACACGGAGTCCCCTCGCAAAGTCTCGCGCCGTTCCGAGTCCGGCGGATGAAGTTGGCCAGCCCCACCCCCCAAGGCTAAACCCCACCCGTTTTGTGGCCTTTTTCCGCTGGACGAACTTGGCGCCCGGCCTTCGGGCTGGTATTTTTCGGCGAGGCTGTGACCGGGCCTAATTTTGGCACACGGAGGCCCCTCGCAAAGTCTCGCGCCATTCCGAGTCCGGCGGAAGAAGTTGGCCAGCCCCACCCCCCAAGGCTATAGCCCACCCGTTTTTGTGGCCTTTTTCCGCTGGACGAACTTGGCGCCCCGGCCTTCGGGCGGTTATTTTTGGGCGCGGCTGTGCCTGTGGCCTATTTTTGCACACGGAGGCCCTCGCAAAGTCTCGCGCCATTCCGAGTCCGCGGACAAAGTTGGCCAGCCCCACCCCCAAGGCTATAGCCCACCTGCTTTTGTGGCCTTTTTCCGCTGACGAACTTGGCGCCCGGCCTTCGGGCGGTTATTTTTGGGCGGCTGTGCCCGTGGCCTATTTTTGGCACACGGAGGCCCCTCGCAGTCTCGCGCCATTCTGAGTCCGGCGGATGAAGTTGGCCAGCCCCACCCCCCAAGGCTATAGCCCACCCGTTTTTGTGGCCTTTTTCCGCTGGACGAACTTGGCGCCCCGGCCTTCGGGCGGTTATTTTTGCGGACAGCTGTGCGTGCTGCCTATTTTTGGCACACGGAGGTGCCTCGCAAAGTCTCGCGCCATTCCGAGTCCGGCGGATGAAGTTGGCCAGCCCCACCCCCCAAGGCTATAGCCCACCCGTTTTTGTGGCCTTTTTCCGCTGGCCAGACTTGGCGCCCGGCCTTCGGGCGGTTATTTTTAGGCGCGGCTGTGCCCGGGCCTATTTTTGTACACGGAGGCCCTCACAAAGTCTCGCCATTCCGAGTCCGGCGGACGAGTTGGCCAGCCCACCAAGGCTATAGCCCACCACGTTTTGTGGCCTTTTCCGCTGGACGAACTTGGAGACCCGTGTGCCTGCCGCCTATTATTAACACACGGAGGGGCCCCTGCATGAGTCTCGCGCCATTCCCGAACCGGCGGACAAGTTGGCCAGCCCCACCCCCCAAGGCTATTGCCCACCCGTTTTTGTGGCCTTTTTTTCTGCTGCGAACTTGGCGCCCGGCCTTCGGGCAGTTATTTTAGGCGCGGCTGTGCTTGT
>JAUJEM010000169.1:0-109106 GCA_030448935.1 Citrus cavaleriei
CAAAAATAGCCGCGGACACAGCCAGCATGAAAAAAGCCGCCCGAAGACCGGGCGCCAAGTTCGTCAGCGGAAAAAGGCCACAAAAGCAGGTGGGCTATAGCCTTGGGGGTGGGGCTGGCTTAGATCCTTGAGACTCGGGAATAGCGCGAAGAATTTGCGAGGCCTCCTCTGTGTGCAAAAATAGAGCCATTAGCCACAGTCAGCGCTAAAAATAACCACAGAAGGCAGGCGCCAAGTTGCGTCAGCGGGAAAAAGGCCACAAAAATTGGGCTATAGCCCAGCGGGGGGTGGGGGCTGGCCAACCGTCGCCGGACTCGAATGGCGTGAGACTCTGCGAGGGCCTCCGTGTGCCAGCCGCCGTGGGCACAGCCGCGCCCAAAAATAACATTGGCCAGGCGCGCCAGTCGTCAACGGAAAAAGGCCACAAAAGGTGGGCTATAGCCTTGGGGGTGGGGCTGGCCAACCGTCCCGCGGACTCGGAATAAGGCGCGAGACTTTGAGGGCACTCCGTGTGCCAAAAATAGCCTTGAACAGCTTCGCGCCAAAAATAACCACCCGAAGGCCGGGGCGCCAAGTTCGAACAGCGTTAAAATGCCACACAAGCGGGTGGGCTATAGCCTTGGGGGGTGGGGCTGGCCAACCGTCGCGGACTCGAATGACGTGAGACTTTGGGCACCTCCGTGTTCCAAAAATAGGCCGCGGGCACAGCCGCGCCCAAAATACCAGCCGAAGGCAGGGGAGCCAAGTTCGTCCCAACGGAAAAAGGCCACAAAGCGGGTGGGCTATGGCAGCAGGGGTGGGCTGGCCAGCCGTCCGCGGACTTGGAATGGCGCGAGACTGCGAGCGCCTCCGTGTGGGGGAGGCCTCCGTCAATGCCAGCCGAAGGCTGCGGGCACAGTTCGTCCATCCAAAAATACAAAAACGGATGGGCGAAGGTGGGGCTGGCCAAGTTCGTCAGCGGAAAAAAAGCCCACAAAGCAGGTTGGCTATAGCCTTGGGGGTGGGGCTGGCCAGCAAAAAATACCTGGCCGAGCCTCCATGTGCCAAAAATGGCGATCCAAGAGCCAGCTCTTTCCTCCCGGGCGGAAAAGGCCACAAAAAAGCAGGTGGGCTCAGCAGCAGGAAGTGGGCTAGCCGCTTCATCACCCGGACTGGAATGGCGCGAGACTTTCCGAGCATCTCCGTGTACCAAACATAGGCCATTAAGCCACAGCCACTAAAAAAATGCCCGACCGAAGGCAGGCGCCAAGTTCGACCAGCGGAAAAAGGCCACAAAGCGGGTGGGCTATAGCCTTGGGGGTGGGGCTGGCCAACCGTCCGCCCGGACTCGGAATGGCGCGAGACTTTGCGAGGCGCCTCCGTGTGCCAAAAATAGGCATGGCACAGCAGCGCCAAAAAATACCCGCCCGAAGGCCGGGCGCCAAGTTCGTCCAGCGGAAAAAGGCCACAAAAGCGGGTGGGCTATAGCCAGCAGGGGGTGGGGCTGGCCAACTTCGTCCGCCCGGACTCGGAATGGCGCGAGACTTTGCGAGGCGCCTCCGTGTGCCAAAAATAGGCCGCGGGCACAGCCGCGCCCAAAATACCCGCCCGAAGGCCGGGCGCCAAGTTCGTCCAGCGGAAAAAGGCCACAAAAGCGGGTGGGCTATAGCCTTGGGGGTGGGGCTGGCCAACCGTCCGCGGACTCGGAATGGCGCGAGACTTTGCGAGGCGCCTCCGTGTGCCAAAAATAGGCCGCGGGCACAGCCGCGCCCAAAAATACCCGCCCGAAGGCCGGGCGCCAAGTTCGTCCAGCGGAAAAAGGCCACAAAAGCGGGTGGGCTATAGCCTTGGGGGTGGGGCTGGCCAACCGTCCGCCCGGACTCGGAATGGCGCGAGACTTTGCGAGGCGCCTCCGTGTGCCAAAAATAGGCCGTGGCACAGCCGCGCCCAAAATACCCGCCCGAAGGCCGGGCGCCAAGTTCGTCCAGCGGAAAAAGGCCACAAAAGCGGGTGGGCTATAGCCTTGGGGGTGGGGCTGGCCAACCGTCCGCCGGACTCGGAATGGCGCGAGACTTTGCGAGGCGCCTCCGTGTGCCAAAAATAGGCCGCGGGCACAGCCGCGCCAAAAATACCCGCCCGAAGGCCGGGCGCCAAGTTCGTCCAGCGGAAAAAGGCCACAAAAGCGGGTGGGCTATAGCCTTGGGGGTGGGGCTGGCCAACTTCGTCCGCGGACTCGGAATGGCGCGAGACTTTGCGAGGCGCCTCCGTGTGTGCCAAAAATAGGCCGCGGGCACAGCCGCGCCAAAAAAATACCCGCCCGAAGGCCGGGCGCCAAGTTCGTCCCAGCGGAAAAAGGCCACAAAAGCGGGTGGGCTATAGCCAGGGGGTGGGGCTGGCCAACCGTCCGCCGGACTCGGAATGGCGCCAGACATTTCGAGGCGCCTCCGTGTGCCAAAAATATGCAGCGGGCAGAGCAGCGCCCAAAAAAACCCGCCCGAAGGCCGGGGCGCCAATTTCGTCCAGCGGAGAAGGGCCAGAAAAGGGGGTGGGCTATAGCCTTGGGGGTGGGGCTGGCCAACTTCGTCCGCCCGGACTCGGAATGGCGCGAGACTTTGAGGCGCCTCCGTGTGCCAAAAATAGGCGCGGGCACAGCCGCGCCCAAAAATACCCGCCCGAGGCCGGGCGCCAAGTTCGTCCAGCGGAAAAAGGCCACAAAAGCGGGTGGGCTATAGCCTTGGGGGTGGGGCTGGCCAACCGTCCGCCCGGACTCGGAATGGCGCGAGACTTTGCGAGGCGCCTCCGTCTGCCAAAAATAGGCCGCGGGCACAGACGCGCCCAAAAATAACCGCCCGAAGGCAGGGCCCCAACTTCGTCCAGCGGAAAAAGGCCACAAAAGCGGGTGGGCTATAGCCTTGGGGGTGGGGCTGGCCAACCGTCCGCCGGACTCGGAATGGCGCGAGACTTTGCGAGGCGCCTCCGTGTGCCAAAAATAGGCCGTGGGCACATCCGCACCCAAAAATAACCGCCCGAAGGCCGGGCCCCAAGTTCGTCCAGCGGAAAAAGGCCACAAAAGCGGGTGGGCTATAGCCTTGGGGGTGGGGCTGGCCAACCGTCGTCCCGGACTCGGAATGGCGCGAGACTTTGCGGCGCCTCCGTGTGCAAAAATAGGCCGCGGGCACAGCCGCGCCCAAAAAATACCGCCCGAAGGCCGGGCGCCAAGTTCGTCCAGCGGAAAAAGGCCACAAAAACGGGTGGGCTATAGCCTTGGGGTGTGGGGCTGGCCAACTTCGTCCGCCGGACTCGGAATGGCGCGAGACTTTGCGAGGCGTCTCCGTGTGCCAAAAATAGGCCGCGGGCACAGCCGCGCCAAAAAATACCCACCCGAAGGCCGGGGCACCAAGTTCGTCCAGCGGAAAAAGGCCACAAAAGCGGGTGGGCTATAGCCTTGGGGGGTGGGGCTGGCCCAACCGTCCGCCCGGACTCGGAATGGCGCGAGACTTTGCGAGGCGCCTCCGTGTGCCAAAAATAGCCCTGGGGCACAGCCGCGCCAAAAATACCCGCCCGAAGGCGGGGGCGCCAGAGTTCGTCCAGCGGAAAAAGGCCACAAAAGCGGGTGGGCTATAGCCTTGGGGGTGGGGCTGGCCAACCGTCCGCCGGACTCGGAATGGCGCGAGACATTAAGAGGAGCCTCCGTGTGCCAAAAATAGGCCGCGGCCACAGCCGCGCCCAAAAATACCCGCCCGAGGCCGGGGGGCCAAGTTCGTCCCGCGGAAAAAGGCCACAAAAACGGGTGGGCGATAGCGGTGGGGGGTGGGGCTGGGCCACTGCGTCCGCCGGACTCGGAATGGCGCGAGACTTTGCGAGGCGCCTCCGTGTGCCAAAAATAGCCTTGGCACAGCCGCGCCAAAAATACCCGCCCGAAGGCCGGGCGCCAAGTTCGTCCAGCGGAAAAAGGCCACAAAAGCGGGTGGGCTATAGCCTTGGGGGTGGGGCTGGCCAACTTCGTCCGCCCGGACTCGGAATGGCGCGAGACTTTGAGGCGCCTCCGTGTGCCCAAAATAGGCCGCGGGCACAGCCGCGCCCAAAATACCCGCCCGAAGGCCGGGCGCCAAGTTCGTCCAGCGGAAAAAGGCCACAAAAGCGGGTGGGCTATAGCCTTGGGGGTGGGGCTGGCCAGCCGTCCGCCGGACTCGGAATGGCGCGAGACTTTGCGAGGCGCCTCCGTGTGCCAAAAATAGGCGCGGGCACAGCCCGCCCAAAAAAATACCCCCGAAGGCCGGGCGCCAAGTTCGTCCAGCGGGAAAAAGGCCACAAAAGCGGGTGGGCTATAGCCTTGGGGGTGGGGCTGGCCAACCGTCCGCCCGGACTCGGAATGGCGCGAGACGTTGCGATGCGCCTCCGTGCGCCAAAAATTTGCTCGGGCACAGCCGCGCCCAAAAATACCCCCCCGAAGGCCTGGGCGCCAAGTTCGTCCAGCGGAAAAAGGCCCCAAAAGCGGGTGGGCTATAGCCTTGGGGGTGGGGCTGGCCAACCGTCCGCCGGACTCGGAATGGCGCGAGACTTTGCGAGGCGCCTCCGTGTGCCAAAAATAGGCCGCGGGCACAGCCGCGCCCAAAAATACCCGCCCGAAGGCCGGGCGCCAAGTTCGTCCAGCGGAAAAAGGCCACAAAAGCGGGTGGGCTATAGCCTTGGGGGTGGGGCTGGCCAACCGTCCGCCCGGACTCGGAATGGCGCGAGACTTTGCGAGGCGCCTCCGTGTGCCAAAAGGCCGCGGGCACAGCCGCGCCCAAAAATACCCGCCCGAAGGCCGGGCGCCAAGTTCGTCCAGCGGAAAAAGGCCACAAAAGCGGGTGGGCTATAGCCTTGGGGGTGGGGCTGGCCAACCGTCCGCCGGACTCGGAATGGCGCGAGACTTTGCGAGGCGCCTCCGTGTGCCAAAAATAGCCCGGGCACAGCCGCGCGCCCAAAAATACCCGCCCGAAGGCCGGGCGCCAAGTTCGTCCAGCGGAAAAAGGCCACAAAAGCGGGTGGGCTATAGCCTTGGGGGTGGGGCTGGCCAACCGTCCGCCGGACTCGGAATGGCGCGAGACTTTGAGGCGCCTCCGTGTGCCAAAAATAGGCCGCGGGCACAGCGCGCCCAAAAATACCCGCCCGAAGGCCGGGCGCCAAGTTCGTCCAGCGGAAAAAGGCCACAAAAGCGGGTGGGCTATAGCCCTGGGGGTGAGGCGGGCCAACTTCGTCCGCCGTACTCGGAATGGCGCGCGGACTTTGCGAGGCGCCTCCGTGTGCCAAAAATAGGCCGCGGGCACAGCCGCGCCCAAAATACCCGCCCGAAGGCCGGGCGCCAAGTTCGTCCAGCGGAAAAAGGCCACAAAAGCGGGTGGGCTATAGCCTTGGGGGTGGGGCTGCCCAAGTCCGTCCGCCGGACTCGGAATTGCGCGAGACTTTGCGAGGCGCCTCCGTGTGCCAAAAATAGGCCGCGGGCACAGCCGCGCCCAAAAATACCCGCCCGAAGGCCGGGGCGCCAAGTTTGTCCACCGGTAAAAGGCCACAAAACCGGGTGGGCTATAGCCTGGGGGGTGGGGCTGCCCCACTTCGTCCACCGGACTCGGAATGGCGCGAGACTTTAGGAGGCCCCTCCATGTGCCAAAAATAGGCGCGGGCACAGCCGCGCCAAAAATACCCCGCCCGAAGGCGGGCGCCAAGTTCGTCCAGCGGAAAAAGGCCACAAAAGCGGGTGGGCTATAGCCTTGGGGGTGGGGCTGGCCAACCCAACTTAGTCCGCCGGACTCGGAATGGTGCGAGACTGTGCGAGGCTCCTCCGTGTGCCAAAAAAAGGCCGCGGGCACAGCCGTGCCCAAAAATACCCCCGAAGGCGGGCGCCAGTTCGTCCAGCGGAAAAAGGCCACAAAAGCGGGTGGGCTATAGCCTTGGGGGTGGGGCTGGCCAACCGTCCGCGGACTCGGAATGGCGCGAGACTTTGCGAGGCGCCTCCGTGTGCCAAAAAATGGCCGCGGGCACAGACGCGCCAAATAATACCAGCCCGAAGCCCGTGGCGCCAAGTTCGTCCAGCGGTAAACGGCCATAAAAGCGGGTGGGCTATAGCCTGGGGGGTGGGGCTGGCCAACCGTCCGCCCGGACTCGGAATGGCGCGAGACTTTGCGAGGCGCCTCCGTGTGCAAAAAAATAGGCCATGGGCACAGCCGCGCCCAAAATACCCGCCCGAGCCGGGCGCCAAGTTCGTCCAGCGGAAAAAGGCCACAAAAGCGGGTGGGCTATAGCCTTGGGGGTGGGGCTGGCCAACCGTCCGCCGGACTCGGAATGGCGCGAGACTTTGCGAGGCTCCTCCGTGTGCCAAAAATAGGCCGCGGGCACAGCCGCGCCCAAAAAAAATACCCCCGAAGGCGGCGCCAAGTTCGTCCAGCGGAAAAAGGCCACAAAAGCGGGTGGGCTATAGCCTTGGGGGTGGGGCTGGCCAACCGTCCGCCGGACTCGGAATGGCGCGAGACTTTGCGAGGCGCCTCCCGTGTGCCAAAAAAATAGGCCACGGGCACAGCCGCGCCCAAAATTACCCGCCCGAAGCCAGGGGCGACAAGGTCGTCCAGCGGGAATATGCCACGAAGGCGGGGGGGCTATAGCCAGGGGGTGGGGCTGGCCAACCGTCCGCCGGACTCGGAATGGGCGAGACTGCTGCGGCGCCTCCGTGTGCCAAAAATAGGCCTTGGCACAGCGCTCCCAAAAATACCAGCCGAAGGCGGGCATAGGACCGTCCAGCGGAAAAAGGCCACAAAAGCGGGTGGGCTATGGCAGCAGAGTGGGGCTGGCCAGCCGTCCAACGGACTCGGAATGGCGCGAGACTGCGGGCGCCTCCGTTCAAAAAAATAGGCGCGGGCACAGCAGCGCCCAAAGTAACCGCCCGAGCCCCAGGCGCCCAGTTCATCCGGCGGTAAAGGCCACAAAAGCAGGTGGCTATATGGTGGCTAGGGCTGGCCATCCGCCCCGGACTCGGAATAGCGCGAGACTTTGCGAGGCCTCCGTGTGCCAAAAATAGACATGACACAGCGCCCAAAAATACCCGCCGGAAGCCGGGCGCCAGGTTCGTCCTGCGGAAAAAGGCCACAAAAGCAGGTGGGCTATAGCCAGCAGGGGGTGGGGCTGGCCAACCAAATCCACCGGACTCGGGAAATGGCGAGACTTTGCGAGGACCTCCGTGTGCCAAAAATAGGCACGCGAAACTGTAGCAAAAATACCCGGCCGAAGGCTGTGGCGCCAAGTTCGTCAGCGGAAAAGGCCACAAAAGGTGGGTGGGCTATGGGCGTGGGGTGGGGCTGTGCAAAGACCTCGGGGGCCGCGTGGCAAAATCGCCCGAACTGTGGCGGCTTTGGCTTGAGCAGGCGCCTCCAGCCACCAAAAAAATAGACAGGTGACACAGAGGTAGCACTATGTGATCGCGGACCGGAAGGCAGGGGCCTCGTGGTCGCCATGGACCAGCCGCTAAAAAGGCCACAAGGCGCCATGTTGTGGGCTATAGCCTTGGGGTGGGGCTGGCCCTTCGTCCGCGGACTCGGAGTGGCCGCGAGGACTGCGAGGCACCTCCGTGTGCAAAAAAATAGGCCCTTGAACTGTAGCATAAAAATACCTTGAAGAGCCGGGCGCAAATTAAATCCAGTAAAAGGCCACAAGCGAGGTGGGCTATAGCCTTGGCGGAGTGAGACCAGCCCGCAAATCCCGCCCGGACCTGAATGGCGCAGACACGAGCGCCTCCGTGTGTCAAATGAGCCACGGACACAGCAGCCCAAAATACCGCCCGAAGGCAGGCGCAAGATTCGTCCAGTGATAAGGCCACAAAAGCGGTTGGGCTATAGCCTTGGGGATGGGGCTGGCCAGCTTCATCCCGCTGGACTCGGAATGGCGGCGGGAGACTCTGAGTGCCTCCGTGTGCAAAAAATAGACCGCTGGGCACAGCCGCGCCCAAAAATACCCGCCCGAGCCGGGGCGCCATGTTCGATCCGGGTAAAAACCCGCAAAAAGCAGGTGGCTATAGCCTTGGGAAGTGAGGCTGGCCAACCACGTCCGCCCGGACTCGGAATAAGCGCGAGACTTTGCGAGGCGCCTCCGTGTGCCAAAAATAGGCGCGGGCACAGCCGCGCCAAAAATACCCGCCCGAAGGCCGGGGCGCCAAGTTCGTCCAGCGGGAAAAAGGCCACAAAAGCGGGTGGGCTATAGCCTTGGGGGTGGGGCTGGCCAAACCGTCCCCCCGGACTCGGAATGGCGCGAGACTTTGCGAGGGCGCCTCCGTGTGCCAAAAATAGGCGCGGGCACAGCAGCGCCCAAAAATACCCGCCCGAAGGCCGGGCGCCAAGTTCGTCCAGCGGAAAAAGGCCACAAAAGCGGGTGGGCTATAGCCTTGGGGGTGGGGCTGGCCAACCGTCCGCCGGACTCGGAATGGCGCGAGACTTTGCGAGGCGCCTCCGTGTGCCAAAAATAGGCCGCGGGCACAGCCGCGCCCAAAAAGACCGGCCCGAAGGCCGGGGCGCCAAGTTCGTCCAGCGGAAAAAGGCCACAAAGGCGGGGGGGCTAGAGCCGTAGGGGGTGGGGCTGGCCAACTTCGTCCGCCGGACTCGGAATGGCGCGAGACTTTGCGAGGCGCCTCCGTGTGCCAAAAAATAGGCCGCGGGAACAGCCGCGCCAAAAAATACCCGCCCGAAGGCCGGGGCGCCAAGTTCATCCAGCGGAAAAAGGCCACAAAAGCGGGTGGGCTATAGCCTTGGGGGTGGGGCTGGCCAAACCGTCCGCCGGACTCGGAATGGCGCGAGACTTTGCGAGGGCGCCTCCGTGTGCAAAAAATAGGCCCTTGGGCACAGCCGCCAAAAAAATACCCGCCGAAGGCCGGGCGCCAAGTTCGTCCAGCGGAAAAAGGCCACAAAAGCGGGTGGGCTATAGCCTTGGGGGGTGGGGCTGGCCAACCGTCCGCCGGACTCGGAATGGCGCGAGACTTTGCGAGGCGCCTCCGTGTGTGCCAAAAATAGGCCGCGGGCACAGCCGCGCCCAAAATACCCGCCCGAAGGCCGGGCGCCAAGTTCGGCCAGCGGAAAAAGGCCACAAAAACGGGTGGGCTATAGCCTTGGGGGGTGGGGCTGGCCAACTTCGTCCGCCGGACTCGGAATGACGCGAGACTTTGCGAGGCGCCTCCGTGTGCCAAAAATAGGCAGCGGGCACAGCCGCGCAAAAAAAATACCCGCCCGAAGGCCGGGGCGCCAAGTTCATCCAGCGGAAAAAGGCCACAAAACCGGGTGGGCTATAGCCTTGGGGGGTGGGGCTGGCCAACTTCGTCCGCCGGACTCGGAATGGCGCGAGACTTTTTGAGGCGCCTCCGTGTGCCAAAAATAGGCCGCGGGCACAGCCGCGCCCAAAAATACCCGCCCGAAGGCCGGGGCGCCAAGTTCGTCCAGCGGAAAAAGGCCACAAAAACGGGTGGGCTATAGCCTGGGGGGGTGGGGCTGGCCAGCGTCGTCCGCCGGACTCGGACTGGCGCGAGGCTTTGCGAGGCGCCTCCGTGTGCCAAAAAATAGACGCGGGCACAGCGCGTCCAAAAATACCCGCCCGAAGGCCGGGGCGCCAAGTTCGTCCAGCGGAAAAAGGCCACAAAAACGGGTGGGCTATAGCCTTGGGGGGTGGGGCTGGCCAGCTTCGTCCGCCGGACTCGGAATGGCGCGAGACTTTGCGAGGCGCCTCCGTGTGCCAAAAATAGGCCGCAGGCACAGCCGCGCCCAAAAATACCCGCCCGAAGGCCGGGGCGCCAAGTTCGTCCAGCGGAAAAAGGCCACAAAAACGGGTGGGCTATAGCTATAGCTTGGGGTGGGGCTGGCCAACCAACTTCGTCCGCCGGGACTCGGAATGGCGCGAGACTTTGCGAGGCGCCTCCGTGTGCCAAAAATAGGCCGCGGGCACAGCCGCGCCCAAAAATACCCGCCCGAAGGCCGGGGCGCCAAGTTCGTCCAGCGGAAAAAGGCCACAAAAACGGGTGGGCTATAGCCTTGGCGGGTGGGGCTGGCCCACGGGGTCCGCCGGACTCGGATTGGCGCGAGAGTTTGCGAGGCGCCTCCGTGTGTGCCAAAAATAGGCCGCGGGCACAGCCGCGCCCAAAAATACCCGCCCGAAGGCCGGGCGCCAAGTTCGTCCCAGCGGAAAAAGGCCACAAAAGCGGGTGGGCTATAGCCTTGGGGGTGGGGCTGGCCAACCGTCCGCCGGACTCGGAATGGCGCGAGACTTTGCGAGGCGCCTCCGTGTGCCAAAAATAGGCCGCGGGCACAGCCGCGCCCAAAATACCCGCCCGAAGGCCGGGCGCCAAGTTCGTCCAGCGGAAAAAGGCCACAAAAGCGGGTGGGCTATAGCCTTGGGGGTGGGGCTGGCCAACCCGTCCGCCGGACTCGGAATGGCGAGACTTTACGAGGCGCCTCCGTGTGCCAAAAATAGGCGCGGGCACAGCCGCGCACAAAAATACCCGCCCGAAGGCCGGGCGCCAAGTTCGTCCAGCGGAAAAAGGCCACAAAAGCGGGTGGGCTATAGCCTTGGGGGTGGGGCTGGCCAACTTCGTCCGCCGGACTCGGAATGGCGAGACTTTGCGAGGCGCCTCCGTGTGCCAAAAAATAGGCGCAGGCACAGCCGCGCCCAAAAATACCCGCCCGAAGGCCGGGGCGCCAAGTTCGTCCAGCGGAAAAAGGCTACAAAAACGGGTGGGCTATAGCCTTGGGGGGTGGGGCTGGCCAACCTCGTCCGCCGGACTCGGAATGGCGCAAGATTTTACGAGGCGCCTCCGTGTGCCAAAAATAGGCCGGGCACAGCCGCGCCCAAAAATACCCGCCCGAAGGCCGGGGCGCCAAGTTCGTCCAGCGGAAAAAGGCCACAAAAACGGGTGGGCTATAGCCTTGGGGGGTGGGGCTGGCCAACTTCGTCCGCCGGACTCAGAATGGCGCGAGACTTTGCGAGGCACCTCCGTGTGGGAAAAATAGGCCGCGGGCCCAGCCGCGCCCAAAAAATACCCGCCCGAAGGCCGGGGCGCCAAGTACGCCCCGCGGAAAAAGGCCAAAAAACCGGGTGGGCTATAGCCTTGGGGGGTGGGGATGCCCATCACCGTCCCCCGGACTCGGAATGGCGCGAGACTTTGCGAGGTGCCTCCGTGTGCCAAAAATAGGCCGCGGGCACAGCCGCGCGAAAAATACCCGCCCGAAGGCGGGCGCCAAGTTCGTCCTGCGGAAAAAGGCCACAAAAGCGGGTGGGCTATAGCCTTGGGGGTGGGGCTGGCCAACCGTCCCGCCGGACTCGGAATGGCGCGAGACTTTGCGAGGCGCCTCCGTGTGCCAAAAATAGGCATGGGCACAGCCGCGCCCAAAAATACCCGCCCGAAGGCGGGGCGCAAGTTCGTCCAGCGGAAAAAGGCCACAAAAGCGGGTGGGCTATAGCCTTGGGGGTGGGGCTGGCCAACCGTCCGCGGACTCGGAAAGCGCCTCCGGGGCTGGGCAGGCGCCCAAAAAAAAAGGCCGCCCGAAGGCCGGGCGCCAAGTTCGTCCAGCGGAAAAAGGCCACAAAAGCGGGTGGGCTATAGCCTTGGGGGTGGGGCTGGCCAACCGTCCGCCGGACTCGGAATGGCGCGAGACTTTGCGAGGCGCCTCCGTGTGCCAAAAATAGGCCATGGGCACAGCCGCGCCCAAAAATACCCGCCCGAAGGCCGGGCGCCAAGTTCGTCCAGCGGAAAAAGGCCACAAAAGCGGGTGGGCTATAGCCTTGGGGGTGGGGCTGGCCAACCGTCCGCCGGACTCGGAATGGCGCGAGACTTTGCGAGGCGCCTCCGTGTGCAAAAATAGGCGCGGGCACAGCCGCGCCCAAAAATACCCGCCGAAGGCCGGGCGCCAAGTTCGTCCAGCGGAAAAAGGCCACAAAAGCGGGTGGGCTATAGCCTTGGGGGTGGGGCTGGCCAACCGTCCGCCCGGACTCGGAATGGCGCGAGACTTTGCGAGGCGCCTCCGTGTGCCAAAAATAGGCCGCGGGCACAGCCGCGCCAAAAATACCCGCCCGAAGGCCGGGCGCCAAGTTCGTCCAGCGGAAAAAGGCCACAAAAGCGGGTGGGCTATAGCCTTGGGGGTGGGGCTGGCCAACCGTCCGCCGGACTCGGAATGGCGCGAGACTTTGCGAGGCGCCTCCGTGTGCCAAAAAATAGCCGCGGGCACAGCCGCGCCAAAAATACCCGCCCGAAGGCCGGGCGCCAAGTTCGTCCAGCGGAAAAAGGCCACAAAAGCGGGTGGGCTATAGCCTTGGGGGTGGGGCTGGCCAACTTCGTCCGCCGGACTCGGAATGCCGCGAGACTTTGCGAGGCGCCTCCGTGTGCCAAAAATAGGCCGCGGGCACAACCGCGCCCAAAAAATACCCGCCCGAAGGCCGGGCGCCAAGTTCGTCCAGCGGAAAAAGGCCACAAAAGCGGGTGGGCTATAGCCTTGGCAGGGTGGGGCTGGCCAACCGTCCGCCGGACTCGGAATGGCGCGAGACTTTTGCGAGGCGCCTCCGTGTGCCAAAAATAGGCCGCGGGCACAGCCCGCCCAAAAATACCCGCCCGAAGGCGGGGCCAAGTTCGTCCAGCGGAAAAAGGCCACAAAAGCGGGTGGGCTATAGCCTTGGGGGGTGGGGCTGGCCAACCGTCCGGCGGACTCGGAATGGCGCTAGACTTTGCGAGGCGCCTCCGTGTGCCAAAAATAGGCCGCGGGCACAGCCGCGCCAAAAATACCCGCCCGAAGGCCGGGGCGCCAAGTTCGTCCAGCGGAAAAAGGCCACAAAAACGGGTGGGCTATAGCCTTGGGGGGTGGGGCTGGCCAACTTCGTCCGCCGGACTCGGAATGGCGCGAGACATTGCGAGGCACCTCCGTGTGCCAAAAAAAGGCCGCGGGCACAGCCGCGCCCAAAAATACCCGCCCGAAGGCCAGGGCACCAAGTTCGTCCCGCGGAAAAAGGCCACAAAAACGGGTGGGGTATAGCCTTGGGGGGTGGGGCTGGCCAACTTCGTCCCCCGGACTCGGAATGGCGCGAGACTTTGCGAGACGCCTCCGTGTGCCAAAAATAGGCCGCGGGAACAGCCCCGCCAAAAATACCCGCCCGAAGGCCGGGCGCCAAGTTCGTCCAGCGGAAAAAGGCCACAAAAGCGGGTGGGCTATAGCCTTGGGGTGGGGGCTGGGGCGTCCGCCGGACTCGGAATGGCGCGAGACTTTGCGGCGCCTCCGTGTGCCAAAAATAGGCGCGAGACAGCGCGCCAGGCGCCCGCCCGCCGGGCGCCAAAAAATAGTCCAGCGGAAAAAGGCCACAAAAGCGGGTGGGCTATAGCCTTGGGGGGTGGGGCTGGCCAACCGTCCGCCGGACTCGGAATGGCGGGCGCGAGGCGCCTCCGTGTGCCAAAAAAATTCAGGCACAGCCGCGCCCAAAAATACCCGCCCGAAGGCCGGGCGCCAAGTTCGTCCAGCGGAAAAAGGCCACAAAAGCGGGTGGGCTATAGCCTTGGGGGGGTGGGGCTGGCCAACCGTCCGCCGGACTCGGAATGGCGCGAGACTTTGCGAGGCGCCTCCGTGTGCCAAAAATAGGCCGCGGGCACAGCCGCGCCAAAAATACCCGCCCGAAGGCCGGGCGCCAAGTTCGTCCAGCGGAAAAAGGCCACAAAAGGGTGGGCTATAGCCTTGGGGGTGGGGCTGGCCAACCGTCTGCCGGACACGGAATGGCGCGAGACTTTGCGAGGCGCCTCCGTGTGCCAAAAATAGGCCGCGGGCACAGCCGCGCCCAAAAATACCCGCCCGAAGGCCGGGGCGCCAAGTTCGTCCAGCGGAAAAAGGCCACAAAAACGGGTGGGCTATAGCCTTGGGGGGTGGGGCTGGCCAACTTCGTCCGCCGGACTCGGAATGGCGCGAGGCTTTGCGAGTCGCCTCCGTGTGCCGAAAATAGGCCGCGGGCACAGCCGCGCCAAAAATACCCGCCCGAAGGCCGGGGCGCCAAGTTCGTCCAGCGGAAAAAGGCCAGAAAAACGGGTGGGCTATAGCCTTGGGGGGTGGGGCTGGCCAACTTCGTCCGCCGGACTCGGAATGCCGCGAGACTTTGCGAGGCGCCTCCGTGTGCCAAAAATAGGCCGCGGGCACAACCGTACCCAAAAATACCCGCCCGAAGGCCGGGGCGCCAAGTTCGTCCAGCGGAAAAAGGCCACAAAAGCGGGTGGGCTATAGCCTTTGGGGGTGGGGCTGGCCAACTTCGTCCACCGGTCTCGGAATGGCGCGAGACTTTGCGAGGCGCCTCCGTGTGTCAAAAATAGGCCGTGGGCACAGCCGTGCCCAAAAATACCCGCCCGAAGGCCGGGGCGCCAAGTTCGTCCAGCGGAAAAAGGCCACAAAAACGGGCGGGCTATAGCCTTGGGGGGTGGGGCTGGCCAACTTCGTCCGCCGGACTCGGAATGGCGCGAGACTTTGCGAGGCGCCTCCGTGTGCCAAAAATAGGCCGCGGGCACAGCCGCGCCCAAAAATACCGCCCGAAGGCCGGGGCGCCAAGTTCGTCCAGCGGAAAAAGGCCACAAAACCGGGCGGGCTATAGCCGGGGGGGGTGGGGCTGGCCAACTTCGTCCGCCGGACTCGGAATGGCGCGAGACTTTGCGAGGCGCCTCCGTGTGCCAAAAAAGGCCGCGAGCACAGCCGCAGCCAAAAATACCCGCCCGAAGGCGGGGCAAAAATACGTCCAGCGGAAAAAGGCCACAAAAGCGGGTGGGCTATAGCCTTGGGGGTGGGGCTGGCCAACCGTCCGCCGGAAAATAGGCGTGTGCCAAAAATGGCCTTGTGGCACAGACTGGCGCGAGCTTGCGAGGCGCCTCCGTGTGCCAAAAATAGGCCGGGCACCCCCAAAATACCCGCCCGAAGGCCGGGGCGCCAAGTTCGTCCAGCGGAAAAAGGCCACAAAAACGGGTGGGCTATAGCCTTGGGGGTGGGGCTGGCCAACCGTCCGCCGGACTCGGAATGGCGCGAGACTTTGCGAGGCGCCTCCGTGTGCCAAAAATAGGCCGCGGGCACAGCCGCGCCCAAAAATACCCGCCGAAGGCCGGGCGCAAGTTCGTCCAGCGGAAAAAGGCCACAAAAGCGGGTGGGCTATAGCCTTGGGGGTGGGGCTGGCCAACCGTCCGCCGGACTCGGAATGGCGAGACTTTGCGAGGCGCCTCCGTGTGCCAAAAATAGGCCGCGGGCACAGCCGCGCCCAAAAATACCGCCCGAAGGCCGGGCGCCAAGTTCGTCCAGCGGAAAAAGGCCACAAAAACAGGTGGGCTATAGCCTTGGGGGTGGGGCTGGCCAACCGTCCGCCGGACTCGGAATGGCGCGAGACTTTGCGAGGCGCCTCCGTGTGCCAAAAATAGGCCCGGGCACAGCAGCGCTTAAAAATACCCGCCCGAAGGCCGGGCGCCAAGTTCGTCCAGCGGAAAAAGGCCACAAAAGCGGGTGGGCTATAGCCTTGGGGTGGGGCTGGCCAACCGTCCGCCCCGGACTCGGAATGGCGCGAGACTTTGCGAGGCGCCTCCGTGTGCCAAAAATAGGCCTTGGGCACAGCGCGCCAAAAATACCCGCCCGAAGGCCGGAGCGCCAAGTTCGTCCCGCGGAAAAAGGCCACAAAAACGGGTGGGCTAGAGCCCACGGGGGTGGGGCTGGCCAACCACGTCCGCCGGACTCGGACTGGCTCGAGCCTTCGCGAGGCGCCTCCGTGTTCAAAAATAGGCCGCAGGCACAGCCGCCCAAAAATACCCACCCGAAGGCCGGGCGCCAAGTTCGTCCAGCGGAAAAAGGCCACAAAAACGGGTGGGCTATCCCCTTCGGGGGTGGGGCTGGCCAACCTCGTCCGCCAGACTCGGAATGGCGCGAGTCTTTGCGAGGCGCCTCCGTGTGCCATCACTAGTGCGCGGGCATGGCCGCGCCCAAAAATACCCGCCCGAAGGCCGGGGCGCCAAGTTCGTCCAGCGGAAAAAGGCCACTAAAACGGGTGGGCTATAGCCTTGGGGTGGGGCTGGCCAACCGTCCGCTGGACTCGGAATGGCGCGAGACTTTGCGAGGCGCCTCCGTGTGCCAAAAATAGGCCGCGGGCACAGCCGCGCCCAAATCCATCCGAGGCCTGGGCGCAAGGTTCGTCCAGCGGAAAAGGCCTGGCAGGTGGGCTATGGCAGCAGGATGGGCTGAAGCCAACTAATCACTTGAGAACCGGATGGCGAAGACTTTAAAGGCACCTCCGTGAGGTAAAAATAGAACCTGAGCTTTGTGGCAATCACCTGCTTGAGCCGGGCGCAAGTTCTCAGCGGAAAATGACCACATGGTGGCTATAGCCGCCCAGGGGTGGGTCTGGCCAGCTCATCCGCCGGACTACGGGTGAGACTGCGAGCGCCTCCTTGTGCCAAAAATGGGCGCGGCGGGCACAGCCGCCCCATGTACCGCCCGCGAGGCGGGCGCCGCTTCGTCAGCGGAAAAATACAAAACGGTGGGCTATAGCCTCGGGGGTGGGGCTGGCCAACCGTCCGCCTCGGCCTCGGGAATGGCACGGAGACATTGCAGGCGCCTCCGTGTTCTAAAAATAGGCCATGCGGGCACAGCGCCAAAAATACCCACCCGAAGGCCAGGCGCCAAGTTCATCCAGCGGAAAAAGGCCACAAAGCGGGTGGGCTATAGCCAAGGGGGTGGGGCTGGCCAATTTCGTCCGCCGGACTCGGAATGGCGCAAGACTGCGAGGCACCTCCGTCTGCCAAAAATAGGCCGCGGGCACAGCGCGCCAAAATACCCGCCCGAAGGCCAGGGCGCCAAGTTCGCCCAGCGAAAAAGGCCACAAAACGGGTGGGCTATAGCCTTGGGGGTGGGGCTGGCCAGCCTCTGTCCGCTGGACTCGGAATGGCGCGAGACTTTGCGAGGCGCCTCCGTGTGCCAAAATAGGCCGCGGGCACAGCCGCCCAAAAATACCCCCAAAGGCCGGGCGCCAAGTTCGCCCAGCGGAAAAAGGCCACAAAACGGGTGGGCTATAGCATTGGGGGTGGGGCTGGCCAACTTAAATCCGGCTGGACTCGGAATGGCACGAGACTGCGAGGGCGCCTCCGTGTCCAGCGGAAAAGGCTACAAAAAATAGTCACAGGCAGCCGCGCCACAAAATACTCCGCCCCAAGGCAGGCGCCAAGTTCGTCCAGCGGAAAAAAGGCCACAAAAACTGGTGGGCTATAGCCCTGGGGTAGGGCTGGCCAACTCGTCGCCGGACTCGGAATGGCGCAAGACTTTGCGAGGCGCCTCTGTCTGCCAAAAATAGGCCACGGGCACCGCCGCGCCCAACAATACACGCCCGACGGCCGGGGAGGCTAGTTCGTCCTGCGTAAAAAGGCCACAAAAACAGGTGGGCTATAGCCTTGGGGGTGGGGCTGGCCAACTTCCCGTCCGCTGGACTCGGAATGGCGCGAGACTTTGCGAGCCGCCTCCGTGTGCCAAAAATAGGCCACGGGCACAGCCGCCAAAAAATACCCGCCCGAAGGCCGGGCGCCAAGTTCGTCCAGCGGAAAAAGGCCACAAAACGGGTGGGCTATAGCCTTGGGGGTGGGGCTGGCCAACTCGTCCGCCGGACTCGGGAATGGCACGAGACTTTGCGAGGCGCCCTCCGTGTTCAAAAAATTGGCCGCGGCACAGCCGCGCCCAAAAATACCCACCCGAAGGCCGGGCGCTGGGTTCGTCCCAGCTAAAAAGGCCACAAAAACGGGTGGGCTATAGCCTTGGGGGGTGGGGCCGGCCAACTTCGTCCGCCGGACTCGGAATGGCGCGAGAATTTGCGAGGCGCCTCCGTGTGCCAAAAATAGGCCGCGGGCACAGCCGCGTCCAAAAATACCCGCCCGAAGGCCGGGGCGCCAAGTTCGTCCAGCGGAAACAGGCCACAAAAACGGGTGGGCTATAGCCTTGCGGGGTGGGGCTGGGCAACTTCGTCCGCCGGACTCGGAATGGCACGAGACTTTGCGAGGCGCCTCCGTATTCCAAAAATAGGCCGCGTTCACAGCCGCGCCCAAAAATACCCACCCGAAGGCCGGGGCGCCAAGTTCGTCCAGCGGAAAAAGGCCACAAAAACGGGTGGGCTATAGCATTGGGGGTGGGGCTGGCCAACTCGGGTCCGCCGGACTCGGAATGGCGCAAGACTTTGCGAGGCGCTCTGTCTGCTAAAAATAGGCCCGCGGGCACAGCCGTGTTTCAAAATACCCGCCCGAAGGCCGGGGCGCCAAGTTCGTCCAGCGTAAAAAGGCCACAAAAACAGGTGGGCTATAGCCTTGGGGGGTGGGGCTGGCCAACTTCGTCCGCTGGACTCGGAATGGCGCGAGACTTTGCGACGCGCCTCCGTGTGCCAAAAATAGGCCACGGGCACAGCCGCGCCCAAAAATACCAGCCCGAAGGCCGGGGCGCCAAGTTCGTCGTGCGGAAAAAGGCCACAAAAAGGGGTGGGCTATAGCATTGGGGGTTGGGGCTGGCCAACTTCGTCCGCCGGACTCGGAATGGCACGAGACTTTGCGAGGCGCCTCCGTGTGCAAAAAATAGGCCGGGGGCACAGCCGCGCCCAAAAATACCTGCCCGAAGGCTGGGGCACCTAGTTCGTCGTGCGGAAAATGGCCACAAAAATGGGTGGGCTATTGCCTTGGGGGGTGGGGCTGGCCAACCGTCCGCCGGACTCGGAATGGGCGAGACTTTGCGAGGCACCTCCGTGTGCCAAAAATAGTCAAGGCGGGCACAGCGCGCCTAAAATACCCGCCCGAAGGCCGGGCGCCAAGTTCGTCCAGCGGAAAAGGCCACAAAAACGGGGGGGGCTATAGCCTTGGGGGGTGGGGCTGGCCAACTTCGTCCGCCGGACTCGGAATGGCACGAGACTTTGCGAGATGCCTCCGTGTGCCAAAAATAGGCCGCGGGCACAGCCGCGCCCAAAAATACCCAACCGAAGGCCGGGGCGCCAAGTTCGTCCAGCGGTAAAAGGCCACAAAAACGGGTGGGCTATAGCCTTGGGGGGTGGGGCTGGCCAACTTCGTCCGCCGGACTCGGAATGGCACGAGACTTTGCGAGGCGCCTCCGTGTTCCAAAAATAGGCCGCGTGCACAGCCGCGCCCAAAAATACCCACCCGAAGGCCGGGGCGCCAAGTTCGTCCAGCGGAAAAAGGCCACAAAAACGGGTGGGCTATAGCCTTGGGGGGTGGGGCTGGCCAACTTCGTCCGCCGGACTCGGAATGGCGCAAGACTTTGCGAGGCGCCTCTGTCTGCTAAAAATAGGCCGCGGGCACAGCCGTGCCCAAAAATACCCGCCCGAAGGCCGGGGCGCCAAGTTCGTCCAGCGGAAAAAGGCCACAAAAACGGGTGGGCTATAGCCTTGGGGGGTGGGGCTGGCCAACTTCGTCCGCCGGACTCGGAATGGTACGAGACTTTGCGAGGCGCCTCCGTGTACAAAAAATAGGCCAGGGGCACAGCCGCGCCCAAAAATACCTGCCCGAAGGCTGGGGCACCTAGTTCGTCGTGCGGAAAATGGCCACAAAAATGGGTGGGCTATTGCCTTGGGGGTGGGGCTGGACTACTTCGTCCGCCGGACTCGGAATGGGGCGAGACTTTGCGCGGCCCCTCCGTGTCCCAAAAATCCGCCGCGGGCACCGCCGCGCCCAAACACACCCGCCCGCAGGCGGGGGCGCCAAGTTCGCCCAGCGGAAAACCGCCACAAAAACGGGTGGGCTATAGCCTTGGGGGGTGGGGCTGGCCAACCTCGTCCGCCGGCCACGTATTGGCGCGTGACTTTGCGAGGGGCCTTCGTGTGCAAAAAAATAGGCCGCGGGCACAGCCGCGCTAAAAATACCCGCCCGAAGGCCGGGCGCCAAGTTCACCCAGCGGAAAAAGGCAACAAAACGGGTGGGCTATAGCCTTGGGGGTGGGGCTGGCCAACTTCGTCCGCCGGACTCGGAATGGGACAAGACTTTGCGAGATGCCTCCGTGTGCCAAAAATAGGCCCGGGCACAGCCGCGCCTAAAAATACCCACCCGAAGGCCGGGCGCCAAGTTCGTCCAGCGGTAAAAGGCCACAAAACGGGTGGGCTATAGCCTTGGGGGTGGGGCTGGCCAACTCGTCCGCCGGACTCGGAATGGCGCGAGACTTTGCGACGCGTCTCCGTGTGCCAAAAATAGGCCGCGGGCAGAGCCGCGCCTAAAAATACCCGCCCGAAGGCCGGGCGCCAAGTTCGGGCCCAGCGGAAAAGGCTACAAAAACGGGTGGGCTATAGCCTTGGGGGGTGGGGCTGGGAAACTTCGTCCACCGGACTAGGAATGGTGCGTGACTTTGCGAGGCGCCTCCGTGTGCCAAAATTAGACCCATGGGCACAGTCGCGCCAAAATACCCGCCCGAAGGCCGGGGCGCCAAGTTCGCCCATGCGGAAAACGGCAACAAAAACCGGTGGACTATAGCCTTGGGGGGTGGGGCTGGCCAACTGCGTCCGCCGGACTCGGAATGGCCCGAGCCTTGCAAGGCGCCTCCGTGTTGGCCAGGCCGCGGGCACAGCCGCGCCCAAAAATACCCGCCCGAAGGCCGGCGCGCCATGTTTGTCCGGCGGAAAAAGGCCACAAAAACGGGTGGGCTATAGCCTTGGGGGGTGGGGCTGGCCAACTTCATCCGACGGACTCGGAATGGCACGAGACTTTGCGAGGTGCCTCCGTGTGCCAAAAATAGACCCCTTGGCACAGCGCGCCAAAAATACCCACCCAAGGTCGGGCGCCAAGTTCGTCCAGCGGTAAAAGGCCACAAGAACGGGTGGGCTATAGCCTTGGGGGTGGGGCTGGCCAACCCGTCCGCCGGACTCGGAATGCGCGAGACTTTGCGAGGCGCCTCCCAGTGCCAAAAATAGGCCGCGGACACAGCCGCGCCCAAAATACCCGCCCAAGGCCGGGACGCCAAGTTCGTCCAGCGGTAAAAGGCCTCAAAACGGGTGGGCTATAGCCTTGGGGGTGGGGATGGCCAACCCCGTCCGCCGGACTCGGAATGGTGGAGACATTGCGAGGCCCCTCCGTGTGCCAAAAATAGGCCTTGGGCACAGCCGCGCCTAAAAATACCTGCCCAAGGCCGGGCGCCAAGTTAGATCCCTGCGGAAAAAGGCCACAAAACGGGTGGGCTATAGCCTTGGGGTGGGGCCGGCCAACTTCGTCCGCCGGACTCGGAATGGCGCGAGACTTTGCGAGGCGCCTCCGTGTGCCAAAAATAGGCCGCGGGCACAGCCGCGCCCAAAAATACCCACCCGAAGGCCGGGGCGCCAAGTTCATCCAGCGGTAGAAGGCCACAAAAACGGGTGGGCTATAGCCTTGGGGGGTGGGGCTGGCCAACTTCGTCCGCCGGACTCGGAATGGCGCGAGACTTTGCGAGGCGCCTCCGTGTGTCAAAAATAGGCCGTGGGCACAGCCGCGCCCAAAAATACCCGCCCGAAGGCCGGGGCGCCAAGTTCGTCCAGCGGTAAAAGGCCACAAAAACGGGTGGGCTATAGCCTTGGGGGGTGGGGCTGGCCAATTTCGTCCGCCGGACTCGGAATGGCGCGAGACTTTGCGAGACATCTCTGTGTGCCAAAAATAGGCCGCGGGCAGAGCCGCGCCCAAAAATACCCGCCCGAAGGCCGGGGCGCCAAGTTCGTCCAGCGGAAAAAGGCCACAAAAACGGGTGGGCTATAGCCTTGGGCGGTGGGGCTGGGCAACTTCATCCACCGGACTAGGAATGGTGCGTGACTTTGCGAGGCGCCTCCGTGTGCCAAATTTTGACCGCGGGCACAGGCGCGCCCACAAATACCCGCCCGAAGGCCGGGGCGCCAAGTTCGCCCATGCGGTAAACGGCAACAAAAACAGGTGGACTTTAGCCTTGGGGGGTGGGGCTGGCCAACTTCGTCCGCCGGACTCGGACTGGCGCGTGACGTTGCGACGCCCGGAAGTGTGCGAGAATTAGGCCGTGGGTACAGCGGCGCCCAAAAATACCCGCCCGAAGGCCGGGGCGCCAAGTTCGTCCAGCGGAAAAAGGCAACAAAAACGGGTGGGCTATAGCCTTGGGGGGTGGGGCTGGCCAACTTCATCCGCCGGACTCGGAATGGCACGAGACTTTGCGAGGTGCCTCCGTGTGCCAAAAATAGACCGCGGGCACAGCCGCGCCCAAAAATACCCACCCGAAGGCCGGGGCGCCAAGTTCGTCCAGCGGTAAAAGGCCACAAGAACGGGTGGGCTATAGCCTTGGGGGGTGGGGCTGGCCAACTTCGTCCGCCGGACTCGGAATGGCGCGAGACTTTGCGAGGCGCCTCCGTGTGCCAAAAATAGGCCGCGGGCACAGCCGCGCCCAAAAATACCCGCCCGAAGGCCGGGACGCCAAGTTCGTCCAGCGGTAAAAGGCCTCAAAAACGGGTGGGCTATAGCCTTGGGGGGTGGGGATGGCCAACTTCGTCCGCCGGACTCGGAATGGTGGGAGACATTGCGAGGCCCCTCCGTGTGCCAAAAATAGGCCTTGGGCACAGCCGCGCCCAAAAATACCTGCCCGAAGGCCGGGGCGCCAAGTTCGTCCAGCGGAAGAAGGCCACAAAAACGGGTGGGCTATAGCCTTGGGGGGTGGGGCGGCCAACCGTCGTCCGGACTCGGATTGGCGCGAGACTTTGCGAGGCGCCTCCGTGTGCCAAAAATAGGCCGCGGGCACAGCCGCGCCCAAAAATACCCACCCGAAGGCCGGGGCGCCAAGTTCATCCAGCGGTAGAAGGCCACAAAAACGGGTGGGCTATAGCCTTGGGGGGTGGGGCTGGCCAACTTCGTCCGCCGGACTCGGAATGGCGCGAGACTTTGCGAGGCGCCTCCGTGTGTCAAAAATAGGCCGTGGGCACAGCCGCGCCCAAAAATACCCGCCCGAAGGCCGGGGCGCCAAGTTCGTCCAGCGGTAAAAGGCCACAAAAACGGGTGGGCTATAGCCTTGGGGGGTGGGGCTGGCCAACTTCGTCCGCCGGACTCGGAATGGCGCAAGACTTTGCGAGGCGCCTCTGTCTGCTAAAAATAGGCCGCGGGCACAGCCGTGCCCAAAAATACCCGCCCGAAGGCCGGGGCGCCAAGTTCGTCCAGCGGAAAAAGGCCACAAAAACGGGTGGGCTATAGCCTTGGGGGGTGGGGCTGGCCAACTTCGTCCGCCGGACTCGGAATGGCGCAAGACTTTGCGAGGCGCCCTGTCTGCTAAAAATAGGCCATGGCACAGCCGTGCCCAAAAATACCCGCCCGAAGGCCGGGGCGCCAAGTTCGTCCAGCGGAAAAAGGCCACAAAAACGGGTGGGCTATAGCCTTGGGGGGTGGGGCTGGCCAACTTCGTCCGCCGGACTCGGAATGGTACGAGACTTTGCGAGGCGCCTCCGTGTACAAAAAATAGGCCAGGGGCACAGCCGCGCCCAAAAATACCTGCCCGAAGGCTGGGGCACCTAGTTCGTCGTGCGGAAAATGGCCACAAAAATGGGTGGGCTATTGCCTTGGGGGGTGGGGCTGGCCAACTTCGTCCGCCGGACTCGGAATGGCGCGAGACTTTGCGAGGCACCTCCGTGTGCCAAAAATAGGCCGCGGGCACAGCCGCGCCCAAAAATACCCGCCCGAAGGCCGGGGCGCCAACTTCGTCCAGCGGAAATAGCCACAAAACGGGTGGGCTATAGCCTTGGGGGTGGGGCTGGCCAACTCGTTCGCCGGCCTCGGAATGGCGCGAGACTTTGCGAGGCGCCTCCGTGTGCCAAAAATAGGCCGCGGGCACAGCGCGCCAAAAATACCCGCCGAAGGCCGGGCGCCAAGTTCGTCCAGCGGAAAAAGGCTACAAAAACGGGTGGGCTATAGCCTTGGGGGTGGGGCTGGCCAACCGTCCCACCGGACTCGGAATGGCACGAGACTTTGCGAGATGCCTCCGTGTGCCAAAAATAGGCCGCGGGCACAGCCGCGCCCAAAAATACCCACCCGAAGGCCGGGGCGCCAAGTTCGTCCAGCGGTAAAAGGCCACAAAAACGGGTGGGCTATAGCCTTGGGGGGTGGGGCTGGCCAACTTCGTCCGCCGGACTCGGAATGGCGCGAGACTTTGCGAGGCGTCTCCGTGTGCCAAAAATAGGCCGCGGGCAGAGCCGCGCCCAAAAATACCCGCCCGAAGGCCGGGGCGCCAAGTTCGTCCAGCGGAAAAAGGCCACAAAAACGGGTGGGCTATAGCCTTGGGGGGTGGGGCTGGGAAACTTCGTCCACCGGACTAGGAATGGTGCGTGACTTTGCGAGGCCCCTCCGTGTGCCAAAATTAGACCGCGGGCACAGTCGCGCCCAAAAATACCCGCCCGAAGGCCGGGGCGCCAAGTTCGTCCAGCGGTAAAAGGCCACAAAAACGGGTGGGCTATAGCCTTGGGGGGTGGGGCTGGCCAATTTCGTCCGCCGGACTCGGAATGGCGCGAGACTTTGCGAGACATCTCTGTGTGCCAAAAATAGGCCGCGGGCAGAGCCGCGCCCAAAAATACCCGCCCGAAGGCCGGGGCGCCAAGTTCGTCCAGCGGAAAAAGGCCACAAAAACGGGTGGGCTATAGCCTTGGGCGGTGGGGCTGGGCAACTTCATCCACCGGACTAGGAATGGTGCGTGACTTTGCGAGGCGCCTCCGTGTGCCAAAATTAGACCGCGGGCACAGTCGCGCCCAAAAATACCCGCCCGAAGGCCGGGGCGCCAAGTTCGCCCATGCGGAAAACGGCAACAAAAACAGGTGGACTATAGCCTTGGGGGGTGGGGCTGGCCAACTTCGTCCGCCGGACTCGGAATGGCGCGAGCCTTTGCAAGGCGCCTCCGTGTGCCAAAAATAGGCCGCGGGCACAGCCGCGCCCAAAAATACCCGCCCGAAGGCCGGGGCGCCACGTCTGTCCAGAGGAAACAGGCAACAAAACGGGTGGGCTATAGCCTTGGGGGGTGGGGCTGGCCAACTTCATCCGCCGGACTCGGAATGGGACGAGACTTTGCGAGGTGCCTCCGTGTGCAAAAAAATAGACCATGGGCACAGCCGCTTAAAAAATACCCACCCAAGGTCGGGCGCCAAGTTCGTCCAGCGGTAAAAGGCCACAAGAACGGGTGGGCTATAGCCTTGGGGGTGGGGCTGGCCAACCGTCCGCCGGACTCGGAATGGCACGAGACTTTGCGAGGCGCCTCCGTGTGCCAAAAATTGCCCGCGGGCACAGCCGCGCCAAAAAATACCCGCCCGAAGGCCGGGACGCCATGTTCGTCCAGCGGTAAAAGGCCTCAAAAACGGGTGGGCTATAGCCTTGGGGGGTGGGGATGGCCAACTTCGTCCGCCGGACTCGGAATGGAGCGAGACATTGCGAGGCCCCTCCGTGTGCCAAAAATAGGCCTAGGGCACAGCCGAGCCCAAAAATACCTGCCCGAAGGCCGGCGCGCCAAGTTCGTCCTGCGGAAAAAGGCCACAAAAACGGGTGGGCTATAGCCTTGGGGGTGGGGCGGCCAACCTCTGTCCGCCGGACTCGGAATGGCGCGAGACTTTGCGAGGCGCCTCCGTGTGCCAAAAAATAGGCCGCGGGCACAGCCGCGCCAAAAATACCCACCCAAGGCCGGGCGCCAAGTTCATCCAGCGGTAGAAGGCCACAAAAACGGGTGGGCTATAGCCTGGGGGTGGGGCTGGCCAACTCGTCCGCCCGGACTCGGAATGGCGCGAGACTTTGCGAGGTGCCTCCGTGTGTCAAAAATAGGCCGTGGGCACAGCCGCGCCCAAAAATACCCGCCCGAAGGCCGGGGCGCCAAGTTCGTCCAGCGGTAAAAGGCCACAAAAACGGGTGGGCTATAGCCTTGGGGGGTGGGGCTGGCCAATTTCGTCCGCCGGACTCGGAATGGCGCGAGACTTTGGTAGACATCTCTGTGTGCCAAAAAATAGCCGCGGGCAGAGCCGCGCCAAAAATACCCGCCCGAAGGCCGGGGCGCCAAGTTCGTCCAGCGGAAAAAGGCCACAAAAACGGGTGGGCTATAGCCTTGGGCGGTGGGGCTGGGCAACTTCATCCACCGGACTAGGAATGGTGCGTGACTTTGCGAGGCGCCTCCGTGTGCCAAAATTAGACCGCGGGCACAGTCGCGCCCAAAAATACCCGCCCGAAGGCCGGGGCGCCAAGTTCGCCCATGCGGAAAACGGCAACAAAAACAGGTGGACTATAGCCTTGGGGGGTGGGGCTGGCCAACTTCGTCCGCCGGACTCGGAATGGCGCGAGCCTTTGCAAGGCGCCTCCGTGTGCCAAAAATAGGCCGCGGGCACAGCCGCGCCCAAAAATACCCGCCCGAAGGCCGGGGCGCCAAGTTCGTCCAGCGGAAAAAGGCAACAAAAACGGGTGGGCTATAGCCTTGGGGGGTGGGGCTGGCCAACTTCCTCCGCCGGACTCGGAATGGCTCGAGACTTTGCGAGGTGCCTCCGTGTGCCAAAAATAGACCGCGGGCACAGCCGCGCCCAAAAATACCCACCCGAAGGCCGGGGCGCCAAGTTCGTCCAGCGGTAAAAGGCCACAAGAACGGGTGGGCTATAGCCTGGGGGGGTGGGGCTGGCCAACTTCGTCCGCCGGACTCGGAATGGCGCGAGACTTTGCGAGGCGCCTCCGTGTGCCAAAAATAGGCCATGACACAGCCCGCCCAAAAATACCCGCCCGAAGGCCGGGACGCCAAGTTCGTCCAGCGGTAAAAGGCCTCAAAAACGGGTGGGCTATAGCCGTGGGGTGTGGGCATGGCCAACTTCGACCGCCGGACTCGGAATGGGGGGAGACATTGCGAGGCCCCGCCGTGTGCGAAAAATAGGCCTTGGGCACAGCCGCGCCCAAAAATACCTGCCCGAAGGCCGGGGCGCCAAGTTCGTCCTGCGGAAAAAGGCCACAAAAACGGGTGGGCGATAGCCCTGGGGGGTGGGGCCGGCCAACCGCGCCCGCCGGACTCGGAATGGCGCGAGACTTTGCGAGGCGGCTCCGTGTGCCAAAAATAGGCCGCGGGCACAGCCGCGCCCAAAAATACCCGTCCGAAGGCCGGGGCGCCAAGTTCATCCAGCGGTAGAAGGCCACACAACCGGGTGGGCTATAGCCTTGGGGGGTGGGGCTGGCCAACTCGTCCGCGCCGGACTCGTAATGGCGCGAGACTTTGAGAGGCTCCTCCGTGTGTCAAAAATAGGCCGTGGGCACAGCCGCGCCCAAAAATACCCGCCCGAAGGCCGGGCGCAAGTCTGATCCCAGCGGTAAAAGGCCACAAAAACGGGTGGGCTATAGCCTTGGGGGGTGGGGCTGGCCAATTTCGTCCGCCGGACTCGGAATGGCGCGAGACTTTGCGAGACATCTCTGTGTGCCAAAAATAGGCCGCGGGCAGAGCCGCGCCCAAAAATACCCGCCCGAAGGCCGGGGCGCCAAGTTCGTCCAGCGGAAAAAGGCCACAAAAACGGGTGGGCTATAGCCTTGGGCGGTGGGGCTGGGCAACTTCATCCACCGGACTAGGAATGGTGCGTGACTTTGCGAGGCGCCTCCGTGTGCCAAAATTAGACCGCGGGCACAGTCGCGCCCAAAAATACCCGCCCGAAGGCCGGGGCGCCAAGTTCGCCCATGCGGAAAACGGCAACAAAAACGGGTGGACTATAGCCTTGGGGGGTGGGGCTGGCCAACTTCGTCCGCCGGACTCGGAATGGCGCGAGCCTTTGCAAGGCGCCTCCGTGTGCCAAAAATAGGCCGCGGGCACAGCCGCGCCCAAAAATACCCGCCCGAAGGCCGGGGCGCCAAGTTCGTCCAGCGGAAAAAGGCAACAAAAACGGGTGGGCTATAGCCTTGGGGGGTGGGGCTGGCCAACTTCATCCGCCGGACTCGGAATGGCACGAGACTTTGCGAGGTGCCTCCGTGTGCCAAAAATAGACCGCGGGCACAGCCGCGCCCAAAAATACCCACCCGAAGGCCGGGGCGCCAAGTTCGTCCAGCGGTAAAAGGCCACAAGAACGGGTGGGCTATAGCCTTGGGGGGTGGGGCTGGCCAACTTCGTCCGCCGGACTCGGAATGGCGCGAGACTTTGCGAGGCGCCTCCGTGTGCCAAAAATAGGCCGCGGACACAGCCGCGCCCAAAAATACCCGCCCGAAGGCCGGGACGCCAAGTTCGTCCAGCGGTAAAAGGCCTCAAAAACGGGTGGGCTATAGCCTTGGGGGGTGGGGATGGCCAACTTCGTCCGCCGGACTCGGAATGGTGGGAGACATTGCGAGGCCCCTCCGTGTGCCAAAAATAGGCCTTGGGCACAGCCGCGCCCAAAAATACCTGCCCGAAGGCCGGGGCGCCAAGTTCGTCCTGCGGAAAAAGGCCACAAAAACGGGTGGGCTATAGCCTTGGGGGGTGGGGCAGGCCAACTTCGTCCGCCGGACTCGGAATGGCGCGAGACTTTGCGAGGCGCCTCCGTGTGCCAAAAATAGGCCGCGGGCACAGCCGCGCCCAAAAATACCCACCCGAAGGCCGGGGCGCCAAGTTCATCCAGCGGTAGAAGGCCACAAAAACGGGTGGGCTATAGCCTTGGGGGGTGGGGCTGGCCAACTTCGTCCGCCGGACTCGGAATGGCGCGAGACTTTGCGAGGCGCCTCCGTGTGCCAAAAATAGGCCGCAGACACAGCCGCGCCCAAAAATACCCGCCCGAAGGCCGGGACGCCAAGTTCGTCCAGCGGTAAAAGGCCTCAAAAACGGGTGGGCTATAGCCTTGGGGGGTGGGGCTGGCCAACTTCGTTCGCCGGACTCGGAATGGCGCGAGACTTTGCGAGTGGCCTCCGTGTGCCAAAAATAGGCCGCGGGCACAGCCGCGCCCAAAAATACCTGCCCGAAGGCCGGGGCGCCAAGTTCGTCCTGCGGAAAAAGGCCACAAAAAGGGGTGGGCTATAGCCTTGGGGGGTGGGGCTGGCCAACTTCGTCCGCCGGACTCGGAATGGCGCGAGACTTTGCGAGGCACCTCCGTGTGCGAAAAATATGCCGCGGGCACAGTCGCGCCCAAAAATACCCGCCCGAAGGCCGGAGCGCCAAGTTCGTCCAGCGGAAAAAGGCCACAAAAACGGGTGGGCTATAGCCTTGGGGGGTGGGGCTGGCCAACTTCGTCCGCCGGACTAGGAATGGCGCGAGACTTTTCGAGGCGCCTCCGTGTGCCAAAAATAGGGCGCGGGTACAGCCGGGCCCAAAAATACCCGCCCGAAGGTCGGGGCGCCAAGTTCGTCCAGCGGAAAAAGGCCACAAAAACGGGTGGGCTATACCCTTGGGGGGTGGGGCTGGCCAACTTCGTCCGCCGGACTCGGAATGGCGCGAGACTTTGCGAGGCACCTCCGTGTGCGAAAAATATGCCGCGGGTACAGCCGTACCCAAAAATACCCGCCCGAAGGCCGGGGCGCCAAGTTCGTCCAGCGGAAAAAGGCCACAAAAACGGGTGGGCTATAGCCTTGGGGGGTGGGGCTGGCCAACTTCGTCCGCCGGACTTGGAATGGCGCGAGACTTTGCGAGGCGCCTCCGTGTGCCAAAAATAGGCCGCGAGCACAGCCGCGCCCAAAAATACCCGCCCGAAGGCCGGGCGCCAAGTTCGTCCAGCGGAAAAAGGCCACAAAACGGGTGGGCTATAGCCTTGGGGGTGGGGCTGGCCAACCGTCCCCGCCGGACTCGGAATGGCGCGGGACTTTGTGAGGCACCTCCGTCTGCCAAAAATAGGCCGCGGACATAGCCGCGCCCAAAAATACCCGCCCGAAGGCCGGGGCGCCAAGTTCATCCAGTGGAAAAAGGCCACAAAAACGGGTGGGCTATAGCCTTGTGGGGTGGGGCTGGCCAACTTCGTCCGCCGGACTCGGAGTGGCGCGAGACTTTGCGAGGCGCCTCCGTGTGCCGGTGGGAGGCCGCGGGCACAGCCGCGCCCAAAAACACCCACCCGAAGGGCGGGGCGCCAAGTTCGTCCAGCGGAAAAAGGCCACAAAAACGGGTGGCCTATAGCCTTGGGGGGTGGGGCTGGCCAACTTCGTCCGCCGGACTCGGAATGGCGCGAGACTTTGCGAGGCGCCTCCGTGTGCAAAAAATAGGACGCGGGCACAGCCGCGCTAAAAAAATACCCGCCCGAAGGCCGGGCGCAATTTCGTCCAGCGGAAAAAGGCCACAAAAACGGGTGGGCTATAGCCTTGGGGGGTGGGGCTGGCCAACTTCGTCCGCCGGACTCGGAATGGCGCGAGACTTTGCGAGGCACCTTCGTGTGCCAAAAATAGGCCGCGGGCACAGCCGCGCCCAAAAATACCCGCCCGAAGGCCAGGCCGCCATGTTCGTCCCAGCGGAAAAAGGCCACAAAAACAGGTGGGCTATAGCCTTGGGGGTGGGGCTGGCCAACCCGTCCGCCGGACTCGGAATGGCGCGAGACTGAGAGAACCTCCGTGGGCCAAAATAGGCGCTTGGGTACAGCCGCGCCCAGAAATACCCGCCCGAAGGCCGGGCGCCAAGTTCGTCCAGCGGAAAAAGGCCACAAAAACGGGTGGGCTATAGCCTTGGGGGTGGGGCTGGCCAACTTCGTCCGCCCGGACTCGGAATGGCGCGAGACTTTGCGAGGCGACTCCGTGTGACAAAAATAGGCTCATGGGCACAGCCGCGCCAAAAATACCCGACCGAAGGTCGGGCGCCATGTTCGTCCAGCGGAAAAAGGCCACAAAAACAGGTGGGCTATAGCCTTGGGGGGTGGGGCTGGCCAACTTCGTCCGCCGGACTTGGAATGGCGCGAGACTTGGCGAGGCGCCTCCGTGTGCCAAAAATAGGCCACGGGCACAGCCGCGCCCAAAAATACCCTCCCGAAGGCCGGGGCGCCAAGTTCGTCCAGTGGAAAAAGGCCACAAAAACGGGTGGGCTATAGCCTTGGGGGGTGGGGCTGGCCCACTTCGTCCGCCGGACTCAGAATGGCTCGAGACTTTGCGAGGCACCTCCGTGTGCCAAAAATAGGCTGCGGGCTCAGCCGCGCCCAAAAATACCCGCCCGAAGGCCGGGGCGCCAAGTTCGTCCAGCGGAAAAAGGCCACAAAAACGGGTGGGCTATAGCCTTGGGGGGTGGGGCTGGCCAACTTCGTCCGCCGGACCCAGAATGTCACGAGACTTTGCGAGGCGCCTCCGTGTGCCAAAAATAGGCCGTGGGCACAGCCGCGCCAAAAAATACCTGCCCGAAGGCCGGGGCGCCATGTTCGTCCAGCGGAAAAAGGCCACAAAAACGGGTGGGCTATAGCCTTGGGGGGTGGGGCTGGCCGACTTCGTCCGCCGGACTCGGAATGGCGCGAGACTTTGCGAGGCGCCTCCGTGTGGCAAAAATAGGCCGCTGGCAAAGCCACGCCAAAAATACCCGCCCGAAGGCCGGGCGCCAAGTCGATCCAGCGGAAAAAGGCCACAAAAACGGGTGGCCTATAGACTTGGGGTGTGGGGCTGGACAACTTCGTCCGCAAGAATCGGGATGGCGCGAGACTATGCGAGGGGCCTCGTAGTGCCAAAAATAGGACGCGGGCACAGCCGCGCCCAAAAATACCCGCGCGAAGGCCGGGCGCCAAGTTCGCCCAGCGGAAAAAGGCCACAAAAAACGGGTGGGCTATAGCCTTGGGGGGTGGGGCTGGCCAACTTCGTCCGCCTGACTCGGAATGGCGCGAGACTTTGCGAGGCACCTCTGTGTACCAAAAATAGGCCGCGGGCACAGCCGCGCCCAAAAATACCCGCCCGAAGGCCGGGGCGCCAAGTTCGTCCAGCGGAAAAAGGCCACAAAAACGGGTGGGCTATAGACTTGGGGGGTGGGGCTGGCCAACATCGTCCGCCGGACTCGGAATGGCGCGAGACTGTGCGAGCCACCTCCGTGAGCCAAAAATAGGCCGCGGCCACAGCGCGCCAAAAATAAACCCGCCCAAGGCCGGGCGCCAAGTTCGGCCCAGCGGAAAAAGGCCACAAAAACGGGTGGGCTATAGCCTTGGGGGGTGGGGCTGGCCAACTTCGTCCGCCGGACTCAGAATGTCACGAGACTTTGCGAGGCACCTCCATGTGCCAAAAATAGGCCGTGGGCACAGCCGCGCCAAAAAATACCCGCCCGAAGGCCGGGGCGCCATGTTCGTCCAGCGGAAAAAGGCCACAAAAACGGGTGGGCTATAGCCTTGGGGGGTGGGGCTGGCCAACTTCGTCCGCCGGACTCTGAATGTCTCGAGACTTTGCGAGGCGCCTCCGTGTGCCAAAAATAGGTCGCGGGCACAGCCGAGCCCAAAAATACCCGCCCGAAGGCCGGGGCGCCAAGTTCGTCCAGCGGAAAAAATTCACAAAAACGGGTGGCCTATAGCCTTGGCGGGTGGGGCTGGCCAACTTCGTCTGCCGGACTCGGAATGGCGCGAGACTTTGCGAGGCACCTCCGTGAGCCAAAAATAGGCCGCGGGCACAGCCGCGCCCAAAAATACCCGCCCGAAGGCCGGGGCGCCAAGTTCGTCCAGCGGAAAAAGGCCACAAAAACGGGTGGGCTATAGACTTGGGGGGTGGGGCTGGCCAACTTCGTCCGCCGGACTCGGAATGGCGCGACACTTTGCGAGGTGCCTCCGTGTGCCAAAAATATGCCGCGGGCACAGCCGCGTCGAAAACTACCCGTCCGAAGGCCGGGGTGCCAAGTTCGTCCAGCGGAAAAAGGCCACAAAAACGGGTGGGCTATAGCCTTGGGGGGTGGGGCTGGCCAACTTCGTCCGCCGGACCCAGAATGTCACGAGACTTTGCGAGGCGGCTCCGTGTGCCAAAAATAGGCCGTGGGCACAGCCGCGCCAAAAAATACCTGCCCGAAGGCCGGGGCGCCATGTTCGTCCAGCGGAAAAAGGCCACAAAAACGGGTGGGCTATAGCCTTGGGGGGTGGGGCTGGCCGACTTCGTCCGCCGGACTCGGAATGGCGCGAGACTTTGCGAGGCGCCTCCGTGTGCCAAAAATAGGCGGCGGGCAAAGCCGCGCCCAAAAATACCCGCCCGAAGGCCGGGGCGCCATGTTCGTCCAGCGGAAAAAGGCCACAAAAACGGGTGGCCTATAGCCTTGGGGGGTTGGGCTGGCCAACTTCGTCCGCCGGACTCGGGATGGCGCGAGACTTTGCGAGGTGCCTCCTTGTGCCAAAAATAGGACGCGGGCACAGCCGCGCCCAAAAATACCCGCCCGAAGGCCGGGGCGCCAAGTTCGTCCAGCGGAAAAAGGCCACAAAAACGGGTGGGCTATAGCCTTGGGGGGTGGGGCTGGCCAACTTCGTCCGCCTGACTCGGAATGGCGTGAGACTTTGCGAGGCACCTCTGTGTACCAAAAATAGGCCGCGGGCACAGCCGCGCCCAAAAATACCCGCCCGAAGGCCGGGGCGCCAAGTTCGTCCAGCGTAAAACGGCCACAAAAACGGGTGGGCTATAGACTTGGGGGGTGGGGCTGGCCAACTTCGTCCGCCGGACTCGGAATGGCGCGAGACTTTGCGAGCCACCTCCGTGAGCCAAAAATAGGCCACGGACACAGCCGCGCCCAAAATAAACCCGCCCGAAGGCCGGGGCGCCAAGTTCGTCCAGCGGAAAAAGGCCACAAAAACGGGTGGGCTATAGCCTTGGGGGGAGGGGCTGGCCAACTTCGTCCGCCTGACTCGGAATGGCGCGAGACTTTGCGAGGTGCCTCCGTGTGCCAAAAATAGGCCACGGGCACAGCCGCGCCCAAAAATACCCGCCCGAAGGCCGGGGCGCCAAGTTCGTCCAGCGGTAAAAGGCCGCAAAAATGGGTGGACTATAGCCTTGGGGGGTGGGGCTGGCCAACCTCGTCCGCCGGACTTGGAATGGCGCGAGACTCTGCGAGGCGACTCCGTGCGCCAAAAATAGGCCGCGGGCACAGCCGCGCCCAAAAATACCCGCCCGAAGGCCGGGGCGCCAAGTTCGTCCAGCGGTAAAAGGCCACAAAACGGGTGGGCTATAGCCTTGGGGGGTGGGGCTGGCCAACCGTCCGCCCGGACTCGGAATGGCGCGAGACTGCGAGCCGCCTCCGTGAGCCAAAAATAGGCCGTGGGCACAGCTAAAAAAATACCCGCCCGAAGGCCGGGCGCCAAGTTCGTCCAGCGGTAAAAGGCCACAAAAACGGGTGGGTTATAGCCTTGGGGGTGGGGCTGGCCAATTTCGTCCGCGGACTCGGAATGCGCGAGAGACTGCGAGGCGCCTCCGTGTGCCAAAAATAGCCCGCAGGCACACGGCACGCCCAAAAATACCCACCCGAAGGCCGGGGCGCCAGGTGCCAAAAATAGGCCGCGGGCACAGCCGCGCCCGAAAATACCCTTGCCAAAAAAGGCCGGGCGCCAAGTTCGTCCAGCGTAAAAGGCCACAAAACGGGTGGGCTATAGCCTTGGGGGTGAGGCTGCCCAACCGTCCGCCGGACTCGGAATGGCGCGAGACTTTGCGGCGTCTCCGTGTGCCAAAAATAGGCGCGGGCACAGCCGCGCCAAAAATACCCGCCCGAAGGCAGGCGCCAAGATAGATCCAGCGGTAAAAGGCCACAAAAATGGGTGGGCTATAGCCTTGGGGGGTGGGGCTGGGCAACTTCGTTCGCCGGCCTCGGAATGGCGCGAGACTTTGCGAAGCGCCTCCGTGTGACAAAAATAGGCCGCGGGCACAGCCGCGCCCAAAAATACCCGCCCGAAGGCCGGGGTGCCAAGTTCGTCCAGCGGTAAAAGGCCACAAAAATGGGTGGGCTATAGCCTTGGGGGCTGGGGATGGCCAACTTCGTCCGCCGGACTCGGAATGGCGTGAGACTTTGCTAGGCGCCTCCGTGTGCCAAAAATAGGCCGCGGGCAAAGCCGCGCCCAAAAATACCCGCCCGAAGGCCGGGGCGCCAAGTTCGTGCAGCGGTAAAAGGCCACAAAAATGGGTGGCCTATAGCCTTGGGGGGTGGGGCTGGGCAACTTCGTTCGCCGGCCTCAGAATGGCGCGAGACTTTGCGAGGCGCCTCCGTGTGACAAAAATAGGCCGCGGGCACAGCCGCGCCCAAAAATACCCGCCCGAAGGCCAGGGTGCCAAGTTAAATCCCAGCGGAAAAAGGCCACAAAAGCGTGTGGGCTATAGCCTTGGGGGTGGGGCTGGCCAACAAGTCCGCCCGGACTCGGAATGGCGTGAGACTTTGCGAGGCGCCTCCGTGTGCCAAAAATAGGCCAGCGGGCACAGCCGCGCCCAAAATACCTTCCGAAGGCCGGGCGCCAAGTGCCAAAAAGGCCAAAATGGGCATAGCCTTGGGGTGGGGGCATCCCGCCCGAAAATACCCGCCCAAGGCCGGGCGCCAAGTTCGTCCAGCGAAAAAGGCCACAAAAACGGGTGGGCTATAGCCTTGGGGGTGGGGCTGGCCAACCGTCCGCCGGACTCGGAATGGCGCGAGACTTTGCGAGGTGCCTCCGTGTGCCAAAAATAGGCCGCAGGCACAGCCGCGCAAAAATAACCGCCCGAAGGCTGGGCGCCAAGTTCGTCCAGCGGAAAAAGGCCACAAAAACAGGTGGGCTATAGCCTCGGGGGGTGGGGCTGGCCAGCCGTCCGCGGCCTCGGAATGGCACGAGACTTTGCGAGGCGCCTCCGTGTTCCAAAAATAGGCCGCAGGCACAGCCGCGCCAAAAATACCCACCCGAAGGCCGCGGCGCCAAGTTCGTCCAGCGGAAAAAGGCCACAAAACGGGTGGGCTATAGCCTTGGGGGTGGGGCTGGCCAACCGTCCGCCGGACTCGGAATGACGCAAGACTTTGCGAGGCACCTCCGTCTGCCAAAAATAGAGCCGCGGGCACAGCCGCCCCCAAAATACCCGCCCGAAGCCGGGCGCCAAGTTCGTCCAGCGAAAAAGGCCACAAAAACGGGTGGGCTATAGCCTTGGGGGTGGGGCTGGCCAACCGTCCGCTGGACTCGGAATGGCGCGAGACTTTGCGAGGCACCTCCGTGTGCCAAAAATAGGCCGTGGGCACAGCCGCGCCCAAAAATACCCGCCCAAAGGCGGGGCGCCAAGTTCGTCCAGTGGAAAAAGGCCACAAAGCGGGTGGGCTATAGCATTGGTGGGTGGGGCTGGCCTTCGTCCGCCGGACTCGGAATGGCACGAGACTTTGCGGCGTCTCCGTGTGCAAAAATAGGCCAGGCACAGCCGCGCCCAAAATACCCGCCCGAAGGCCGGGCGCCAAGTTCGTCCAGCGGAAAAGGCCACAAAACCGGGTGGGCTATAGCCTTGGGGGGTGGGGCTGGCCAACTTCGTCCGCCGGACTCGGAATGGCGTGAGACTTTGCGAGGCGCCTCCGAGTGCCAAAAATTGGCCGCGGGCACAGCCGTGCCCAAAAATACCCGCGCGAAGGCCGGGGCGCCAAGTTCGTCCAGCGGGAAAAGGCCACAAAAATGGGTGGGCTATAGCCTTGGGGGTGGGGCTGGCCAACCGTTCGCGGACTCGGAATGGCGCGAGACTTTGCGAGGGCCTCCGTGTGCCAAAAATAGGCCGTGGGCACAGCCGCGCCCAAAAATACCTGCCCGAAGCAGCGCGCCAAATTCGTCCCAGCGGGAAAAGGCCACAAAACGGGTGGGCTATAGCCTTGGGGGTGGGGTTGGCCAACTTCGTCCGCCGGACTCGGAATGGCACGAGAGTTTGCGAGGAGCCTCCATGTGCCAAAAATAGGCAGCGGGCACAGCCGCGCCAAAAATACCCACCCGAAGGCCGGGCGCCAAGTTCGTCCAGCGTGTAAAAGGCCACAAAAACGGGTGGGCTATAGCCTTGTGGGGTGGGGCTGGCCAACTTCGTTCGCCGGACTCGGAATGGCGCGAGACTTTGCGACGGGCATCCGTGTGCCAAAAAGAGGCCGCGAGCACAGCCGCGCCCCAAAATACCTGCCCGAAGGCCGGCGCGCCAAGTTCGTCCAGGGGAAAAGGCCTGAAAAACGGGTGGGCTATAGCCTTGGGGGGTGGGGTTGGCCAACTTCGTCCGCCGGACTCGGAATGGCGCGAGACTTTGCGAGGCGCCTCCGTGTGCCAAAAATAGGCCGCGGGCACAGCCGCGCACAAAAATACCCGCCCGACGGCCGGGGCGCCAAGTACGTCCAGCGGTAAAAGGCCACAAAATCGGGTGGGCTTTTGCCTTGGGGGGTGGGGCTGGGCAACTCTCGTTCGCCCGGCCTCGGAATGGCGCGAGACTTTACGAGGCGCCTCCGTGTGCAAAAATAGACCGCGGGCACAGCACGCCCAAAAATACCCGCCCGAAGGCCGGGCGCCAAGTCTGGTCCAGCGTAAAAAAGGCCACAAAACGGGTGGGCTATAGCCTTGGGGGTGGGGCTGACCAACTTCGTCCCGCCGGACTCGGAATGGCGTGAGAATTTGCGAGGCGCCTCCGTGTGCAAAAATAGGCCGCGGGCACAGCCGCGTCAAAAATACCCGCCCAAGGCCGGGCGCCAAGTTCGTCCAGCGGAAAAAGGCCACAAAACGGGTGGGCTATAGCCTTGGGGGTGGGGCTGGCCAACTTCATCCGCCCGGACTCGGAATGGCACGAGACTTTGCGAGGCGCCTCCGTGTTCCAAAAATAGGCCGCGGGCACAGCCGCGCCCAAAAATACCCGCCCGACCGCGGGGCGCCAAGTTCGTCCAGCGGTAAAAGGCCACAAAAACGGGTGGGCTATAGCCTTGGGGGGTGGGGCTGGCCAACTTCGTCCGCCGGACTCGGAATGGCGCAAGGCTTTGCGAGGCGCCTCTGTCTGCCAAAAATAGGCCGCGGGCACAGCCGCGCCCAAAAATACCCGCCCGAAGGCCGGGGCGCCAAGTTCGTCCAGCGTAAAAAGGCCACAAAAACAGGTGGGCTATAGCCTTGGGGGGTGGGGCTGGCCAACTTCGTCCGCTGGACTCGGAATGGCGCGAGACTTTGCGAGGCGCCTCCGTGTGCCAAAAATAGGCCACAGGCACAGCCGCGCCCAAAAATACCCGCCCGAAGGCCGGGGCGCCAAGTTCGTCCAGCGGAAAAAGGCCACAAAAACGGGTGGGCTATAGCCTTGGGGGGTGGGGCTGGCCAACTTCGTCCGCCGGACTCGGAATGCCGCGAGACTTTGCGAGGCACCTCCGTGTGCCAAAAATAGGCCTCGGGAAGAGCCGCGCCCGAAGGCCGGGGCGCCAAGTTCGTCCAGCGGAAAAAGGCCACAAAAACGGGTGGGCTATAGCCTTGGGGGGTGGGGCTGGCCAACTTCGTCCGCCGGACTCGGAATGGCGCGAGACTTTGCGAGGCGCCTCCGTGTGCCAAAAATAGGCCTCGGGAAGAGCGGCGCCCAAAAATACCCGCCCGAAGGCCGGGGCGCCAAGTTCGTCCAGCGGAAAAAGGCCACAAAAACGGGTGGGCTATAGCCTTGGGGGGTGGGGCTGGCCAACTTCTTCCGCCGGACTCGGAATGGCGCGAGACTTTGCGAGGCGCCTCCGTGTGCCAAAAATAGGCCGCGGGCACAGCCGCACCCAAAAATACCCGCCCGAAGGCCGGGGCCCCAAGTCTGGCCCAGCTGAAAAAGGCCACAAAAACGGGTGGGCTATAGCCTTGGGGGGTGGGGCTGGCCAACTTCGTCCGCCGGACTCGGAATGGTGCGAGACTTTGCGAGGTGCCTCCGTGTGCCAAAAATAGGCCTCGGGAAGAGCCGCGCCCAAAAATACCCGTCCGAAGGCCGGAGCGCCAAGTTCGTCCAGCGGAAAAAGGTCACAAAAACGGGTGGGCTATAGCCTTGGGGGGTGGGGCTGGCCAACTTCGTCCGCCGGACTCGGAATGGCGCGAGACTTTGCGAGGCGCCTCCGTGTTCCAAAAATAGGCCTCGGGCACAGCCTCGCCCAAAAATACCCGCCCGAAGGCCGGGGCGCCAAGTTCGTCCAGCGGAAAAAGGCCATAAAAACGGGTGGGCTATAGCCTTGGGGGGTGGGGCTGGCCAACTTCGTCCGCCGGACTCGGAATGGCGCGAGACTTTGCAAGGCGCTTCCGTGTACCAAAAATAGGCCGCGGGCACAGCCGCTCCCAAAAATACCCGCCCGAAGGCCGGGGCGCCAAGTTCGTCCAGCGGAAAAAGGCCACAAAAATGGGTGGGCTATAGCCTTGGGGGATGGGGCTGGCCAACTTCGTCCGCAAGACTCGGAATGGCGCGAGACTTTGCGAGGCACCTCCGTGTGCCAAAAATAGGCCTCGGGAAGAGCCGCGCCCAAAAATACCCGCCCGAAGGCCGGGACGCCAAGTTCGTCCAGCGGAAAAAGGCCACAAAAACGGGTGGGCTATAGACTTGGGGCGTGGGGCTGGCCAACTTCGTCCACCGGACTCGGAATGGCACGAGACTTTGCGAGGGGCCTCCGTGTTCCAAAAATAGGCCGCGGGCACAGCCGCGCCCAAAAATACCCACCCGAAGGCCGGGGCACCAAGTTCGTCCAGCGGAAAAAGGCCACAAAAACGGGTGGGCTATAGCCTTGGGGGGTGGGGCTGGCCAACTTCGTCCGCCGGACTCGGAATGGCGCGAGAATTTGCGAGGCGCCTCCGTGTGCCAAAAATAAGCCGCGGGCACAGCCGCGTCCAAAAATACCAGCCCGAAGGCCGGGGCGCCAAGTTCGTCCAGCGGAAAAAGGCCACAAAAACGGGTGGGCTATAGCCTTGGGGGGTGGGGCTGGCCAACTTCGTCCGCCGGACTCGGAATGGCACGAGACTTTGCGAGGCGCCTCCGTGTTCCAAAAATAGGCCGCGGGCACAGCCGCGCCCAAAAAAACCCACCCGAAGGCCGGGGCGCCAAGTTCGTCCAGCGGAAAAAGGCCACAAAAACGGGTGGGCTATAGCCTTGGGGGGTGGGGCTGGCCAACTTCGTCCGCCGGACTCGGAATGGCGCAAGACTTTGCGAGGCGCCTCTGTCTGCCAAAAATAGGCCGCGGGCACAGCCGCGCCCAAAAATACCCGCCCGACGGCCGGGCAGCCAAGTTCGTCCTGCGTAAAAGGCCACAAAAACGGGTGGGCTATAGCCCTGGGGGGTGGGGCTGGCCAACTTCGTCCGCCGGACTCGGAATGGCACGAGACCTTGCGAGGCGCCTCCGTGTTCCAAAAATAGGCCGCGGGACAAGCGCGTCCAAAAATACCCGCCCGAAGGCCGGGGCGCCAAGTTCGTCCAGCGGAAAAAGGCCACAAAAACGGGTGGGCTATAGCCTTGGGGGGTGGGGCTGGCCAACTTCGTCCGCCGGACTCGGAATGGCACGAGACTTTGCGAGGCGCCTCCGTGTTCCAAAAATAGGCCGCGGGCACAGCCACGCCCAAAAATACCCACCCGAAGGCCGGGGCGCCAAGTTCGTCCAGCGGAAAAAGGCCACAAAAACGGGTGGGCTATAGCCTTGGGGGGTGGGGCTGGCCAACTTCGTCCGCCGGACTCGGAATGGCGCAAGACTTTGCGAGGCGCCTCTGTCTGCCAAAAATAGGCCGCGGGCACAGCCGCGCCCAAAAATACCCGCCCGAAGGCCGGGGCGCCAAGTTCGTCCAGCGTAAAAAGGCCACAAAAACAGGTGGGCTATAGCCTTGGGGGGTGGGGCTGGCCAACTTCGTCCGCTGGACTCGGAATGGCGCGAGGCTTTGCGAGGCGCCTCCGTGTGCCAAAAATAGGCCACGGGCACAGCCGCGCCCAAAAATACCCGCCCGAAGGCCGGGGCGCCAAGTTCGTCCAGCGGAAAAAGGCCACAAAAACGGGTGGGCTATAGCCTTGGGGGGTGGGGCCGGCCAACTTCGTCCGCCGGACTCGGAATGGCACGAGACTTTGCGAGGTGCCTCCGTGTGCAAAAAAATAGGCCGGGGGCACAGCCGCGCCCAAAAATACCTGCCCGAAGGCTGGGGCACCAAGTTCGTCGTGCGGAAAATGGCCACAAAAATGGGTGGGCTATTGCCTTGGGGGGTGGGGCTGGCTAACTTCGTCCGCCGGACTCGGAATGGCGCGAGACTTTGCGAGGCACCTCCGTGTGCCAAAAATAGTCATGGGCACAGCGCGCCCAAAAATACCCGCCCGAAGGCCGGGGCGCCAAGTTCGTCCAGCGGAAAAAGGCCACAAAAACAGGTGGGCTATAGCCTTGGGGGGTGGGGCTGGCCAACTTCGTCCGCTGGACTCGGAATGGCGCGAGACTTTGCGAGGCGCCTCCGTGTGCCAAAAATAGGCCTCGGGAAGAGCCGCGCCCGAAGGCCAGGCGCCAAGTTCGACCCAGCGGAAAAAGGCCACAAAAACGGGTGGGCTATAGCCTTGGGGGTGGGGCTGGCCAACCGTCCCGCCGGACTCGGAATGGCGCGAGACTTTGCGAGGCACCTCCGTGTCCCAAAAATAGGCTCGGGAAGAGCCGCGCCCGAAGGCCGGGGCGCCAAGTTCGCCCAGCGGAAAAAGGCCACAAAAACGGGTGGGTTATAGCCTTGGGGGTGGGGCTGGCCAACCGTCCGCCTCGGACTCGGAATGGCGCGAGACTTGCGAGGCGCCTCCGTGTGCCAAAAATAGGCCTCGGGAAGAGCGGCGCCAAAATACCCGCCCGAAGGCCGGGCGCCAAGTTCGCCCAGCGGAAAAAGGCCACAAAACGGGTGGGCTATAGCCTTGGGGGTGGGGCTGGCCAACTTCTTCCGCCCGGACTCGGAATGGCGCGAGACTTTGCGAGGCGTCTCCGTGTGCCAAAAATAGGCCGCGGGCACAGCCGCACCCAAAAATACCCGCCCGAAGGCCGGGGCCCCAAGTTCGTCCAGCGGAAAAAGGCCACAAAAACGGGTGGGCTATAGCCTTGGGGGGTGGGGCTGGCCAACTTCGTCCACCGGACTCGGAATGGTGCGAGACTTTGCGAGGCGCCTCCGTGTGCCAAAAATAGGCCTCGGGAAGAGCCGCGCCCAAAAATACCCGTCCGAAGGCCGGAGCGCCAAGTTCGTCCAGCGGAAAAAGGTCACAAAAACGGGTGGGCTATAGCCTTGGGGGGTGGGGCTGGCCAACTTCGTCCGCCGGACTCGGAATGGCGCGAGACTTTGCGAGGCGCCTCCGTGTGCCAAAAATAGGCCTCGGGCACAGCCTCGCCCAAAAATACCCGCCCGAAGGCCGGGGCGCCAAGTTCGTCCAGCGGAAAAAGGCCATAAAAACGGGTGGGCTATAGCCTTGGGGGGTGGGGCTGGCCAACTTCGTCCGCCGGACTCGGAATGGCGCGAGACTTTGCAAGGCGCTTCCGTGTACCAAACATAGGCCGCGGGCACAGCCGCGCCCAAAAATACCCGCCCGAAGGTCGGGGCGCCAAGTTCGTCCAGCGGAAAAAGGCCACAAAAACGGGTGGGCTATAGCCTTGGGGGGTGGGGCTGGCCAACTTCGTCCGCAAGACTCGGAATGGCGCGAGACTTTGCGAGGCACCTCCGTGTGCCAAAAATAGGCCGCGGGAAGAGCGGCGCCCAAAAATACCCGCCCGAAGGCCGGGGCCCCAAGTTCGTCCAGCGGAAAAAGGCCACAAAAACGGGTGGGCTATAGCCTTGGGGGGTGGGGCTGGCCAACTTCGTCCACCGGACTCGGAATGGTGCGAGACTTTGCGAGGCGCCTCCGTGTGCCAAAAATAGGCCTCGGGAAGAGCCGCGCCCAAAAATACCCGTCCGAAGGCCGGAGCGCCAAGTTCGTCCAGCGGAAAAAGGTCACAAAAACGGGTGGGCTATAGCCTTGGGGGGTGGGGCTGGCCAACTTCGTCCGCCGGACTCAGAATGTCACAAGACTTTGCGAGGTGCCTCCGTGGGCCAAAAATAGGCCGTGGGCACAGCCACACCAAAAAATACCCGCCCGAAGGCCGGGGCGCCATGTTCGTCCAGCGGAAAAAGGCCACAAAAACGGGTGGGCTATAGCCTTGGGGGGTGGGGCTGGCCGACTTCGTCCGCCGGACTCGGAATGGCGCGAGACTTTGCGAGGCGCCTCCGTGTGCCAAAAATAGGCCGCGGGCACAGCCGAACCCAAAATGAACCCGCCCGAAGGCCGGGGCGCCAAGTTCGTCCAGAGGAAAAAGGCCACAAAAACGGGTGGCCTATAGCCTTGGGGAGTGGGGCTGGCCAACTTCGTCCGCCGGACTCGGAATGGCGCGAGACTTTGCGAGGCGCCTCCGTGTGCCAAAAATAGGACTCGGGAAGAGCGGCGCCCAAAAATACCCGCCCGAAGGCCGGGGCGCCAAGTTCGTCCAGCGGAAAAAGGCCACAAAAACGGGTGGGCTATAGCCTTGGGGGGTGGGGCTGGCCAACTTCGTCCGCCGGACTCGGAATGGCGCAAGACTTTGCGAGGCGCCTCTGTCTGCCAAAAATAGGCCGCGGGCACAGCCGCGCCAAAATACCCGCCCAAGGCCGGGCGCCAAGTTCCTCCAGTGGAAAAAGGCCACAAAAACGGGTGGGCTATAGCCTTGGGGGTGGGGCTGGCCAAACCGTCCGCCGGACTCTGAATGGCACGAGACTTTGCGAGGTGCCTCCGTGTGCAAAAAAATAGGCCGGGGGCACAGCCGCGCCCAAAAATACCTGCCCGAAGGCTGGGGCACCAAGTTCGTCGTGCGGAAAATGGCCACAAAAATGGGTGGGCTATTGCCTTGGGGGGTGGGGCTGGCTAACTTCGTCCGCCGGACTCGGAATGGCGCGAGACTTTGCGAGGCACCTCCGTGTGCCAAAAATAGGCCGCGGGCACAGCCGCGCCCAAAAATACCCGCCCGAAGGCCGGGGCGCCAAGTTCGTCCAGCGGAAAAAGGCCACAAAAACAGGTGGGCTATAGCCTTGGGGGGTGGGGCTGGCCAACCGTCCACGCTGGACTCGGAATGGCGCGAGACTTGCGAGGCGCCTCCGTGTGCCAAAAATAGGCCACGGGCACAGCCGCGCCCAAAAATACCGCCCAAGGCCGGAGCGCCAAGTTCGCCCAGCGGAAAAAGGCCACAAAACGGGTGGGCTATAGCCTTGGGGGTGGGGCTGGCCAACTTCGTCCGCTCGGACTCGGAATGGCGCGAGACTTTGCGAGGCACCTCCGTGTGCCAAAAATAGGCCTCGGGAAGAGCCGCGCCAAAAAAGGCCGGGGCGCCAAGTTCGTCCAGCGGAAAAAGGCCATAAAACCGGGTGGGCTATAGCCTTGGGGGGTGGGGCTGGCCAACTTCGTCCGCCGGACTCGGAATGGCGCGAGACTTTGCAAGGCGCTTCCGTGTACCAAAAATAGGCCGCGGGCACAGCCGCGCCCAAAAATACCCGCCCGAAGGTCGGGGCGCCAAGTTCGTCCAGCGGAAAAAGGCCACAAAAACGGGTGGGCTATAGCCTTGGGGGGTGGGGCTGGCCAACTTCGTCCGCAAAACTCGGAATGGCGCGAGACTTTGCGAGGCACCTCCGTGTGCCAAAAATAGGCCTCGGGAAGAGCCGCGCCCAAAAATACCCGCCCGAAGGCCGGGACGCCAAGTTCGGCCCAGCGGAAAAAGGCCACAAAACGGGTGGGCTATAGCCTTGCGGGGTGGGGCTGGCCAACTTCGTCCACGGACTCGGAATGGCACGAGACTTTGCGAGGCGCCTCCGTGTTCCAAAAATAGGCCGCGGGTACAGCCGCGCCAAAAAAAACCAACCCAAGGCCCTGCGCACCACGTTCGTCAAGCGAAAAAGTGCGACAAAAACGGTTGGGCTATAGCCTTGGGGGTGGGGCTGGCCAACTCGTCCGCCGGACTCGGAATGGCGCGAGAATTTGCGAGGCGCCTCCGTGTGCCAAAAATAAGCCGCGGGCACAGCCGCGTCCAAAAATACCAGCCCAAGGCCGGGCGCCAAGTTCGTCCAGCGAAAAAGGCCACAAAACGGGTGGGCTATAGCCTTGGGGGTGGGGCTGGCCAACCGTCCGCCGGACTCCGGAATGGCACGAGACTTTGCGAGGCGCCTCCGTGTTCCCAAAAATAGGCCGCGGGCACAGCCGCGCCCAAAAACCCACCCAAGGCCGGGCGCCAAGTTCGTCCAGCGGAGAAGGCCACAAAAACGGGTGGGCTATAGCCTTGGGGGTGGGGCTGGCCAACCGTCCGCCGGACTCGGAATGGCGCAAGACTTTGCGAGGCGCCTCAGTCTGATAAAAATAGGCCGCGGGCACAGCCGCGCCCAAAATACCCGCTTGAAGGCCGGGCGCCAAGTTCGTCCAGCGTAAAAAGGCCACAAAAACGGGTGGGCTATAGCCTTGGGGGGTGGGGCTGGCCAACTTCGTCCGCCGGACTCGGAATGGCGCGAGAATTTGCGAGGCGCCTCCGTGTGCCAAAAATAGGCCGCAGGCACAGCCGCGTCCAAAAATACCCGGCGAAAGGCCGGGGCGCCAAGTTCGTCCAGCGGAAAAAGGCCACAAAAACGGGTGGGCTATAGCCTTGGGGGGTGGGGCTGGCCAACTTCGTCCGCCGGACTCGGAATGGCACGAGACTTTGCGAGGCGCCTCCGTGTTCCAAAAATAGGCCGCGGGCACAGCCGCGCCCAAAAATACCCACCCGAAGGCCGGGGCGCCAAGTTCGTCCAGCGGAAAAAGGCCACAAAAACGGGTGGGCTATAGCCTTGGGGGGTGGGGCTGGCCAACTTCGTCCGCCGGACTCGGAATAGAGCGAGACTTTGCGAGGCGCCTCTGTGTGCCAAAAATAGGCCGCGGGCACAGCCGCGCCCAAAAATACCCGCCCGATGGCCGGGGCGCCAAGTTCGTCAAGCGGAAAAAGGGCAGAAAAACGGGTGGGCTATAGCCTTGGGGGGTGGGGCAGGCCTACTTCGTCCGCCGGACTCAGAATGGCGCGAGACTTTACGAGGCACCTCCGTGTGCCAAAAATAGGCCGCGGGCACAGCCGCGCCCAAAAATACCCGCCCGAAGGCCGGCGTGCCTAGTTCGTCCAGCGGAAAAAGGCCACAAAAACGGGTGGGCTATAGCCTTGGGGGGTGGGGCTGGCCAACTTCGTCCGCCGGACCCAGAATGTCACGAGACTTTGCGAGGCGCCTCCGTCTGCCAAAAATAGGCCGCGGGCACAGCCGCGCCCAAAAATACCCGCCCGATGGCCGGGGCGCCAAGTTCGTCCAGCGGAAAAAGGGCAGAAAAACGGGTGGGCTATAGCCTTGGGGGGTGGGGCAGGCCTACTTCGTCCGCCGGACTCAGAATGGCGCGAGACTTTGCGAGGCACCTCCGTGTGCCAAAAATAGGCCGCGGGCACAGCCGCGCCCAAAAATACCCGCCCGAAGGCCGGCGTGCCTAGTTCGTCCAGCGGAAAAAGGCCACAAAAACGGGTGGGCTATAGCCTTGGGAGGTGGGGCTGGCCAACTTCGTCCGCCGGACTCGGAATGGCGCGAGACTTTGCGAGGCGCCTCCGTGTGCCAAAAATAGGCCGTGGGCACAGCCACGCCCAAAAATACCCACCCGAAGGCCGGGGCGCCAAGTTCGTCCAGCGGTAAAAGGCCACAAAAACGGGTGGGCTATAGCCTTGGGGGGTGGGGCTGGCCAACTTCGTCCGCCGGACTCGGAATGGCGCGAGACTTTGCGAGGCGCCTCCGTGCGCCAAAGATAGGCCGCGGGCACAGCTGCGCCCAAAAATACCCGCCCGAAGGGCGGGGCGCCAAATTCGTCCAGCGGTAAAAGGCCACAAAAACAGGTGGGCTATAGCCTTGGGGGGTGGGGCTGGCCAACTTCGTCCGCCGGACTCGGAATGGCGCGATACTTTGCGAGGCGCCTCCGTGTGCCAAAAATAGGCCGCGGACACAGCCGCGTCCAAAAATACCCGCCCGAAGGCCGGGACGCCAAGTTCGTCCAGCGGTAAAAGGCCTCAAAAACGGGTGGGCTATAGCCTTGGGGGGTGGGGATGGCCAACTTCGTCCGCCGGACTCGGAATGGCGGGAGACATTGCGAGGCCCCTCCGTGTGCCAAAAATAGGCCTTGGGCACAGCCGCGCCCAAAAATACCTGCCCGAAGGCCGGGGCGCCAAGTTCGTCCTGCGGAAAAAGGCCACAAAAACGGGTGGGCTATAGCCTTGGGTGGTGGGGCTGGCCAACTTCGTCCGCCGGACTCGGAATGGCGCGAGACTTTGCGAGGCGCCTCCGTGTGCCAAAAATAGGCCGCGGGCACAGCCATGCCCAAAAATACCCACCCGAAGGCCGGGGCGCCAAGTTCATCCAGCGGTAGAAGGCCACAAAAACGGGTGGGCTATAGCCTTGGGGGGTGGGGCTGGCCAACTGGTGGGTCCGCCGGACTTGGAATGGCGCGAGACTTTGCGAGGCGCTTCCGTGTGCCAAAAATAGGCCACGGGCACAGCCGCGCCCAAAAATACCCTCCCGAAGGCCGGGGCGCCAAGTTCGTCCAGTGGAAAAAGGCCACAAAAACGGGTGGGCTATAGCCTTGGGGGGTGGGGCTGGCCCACTTCGTCCGCCGGACTCGGAATGGCTCGAGACTTTGCGAGGCGCCTCCGTGTGCCAAAAATAGGCTGCGGGCTCAGCCGCGCCCAAAAATACCCGCCCGAAGGCCGGGGCGCCAAGTTCGTCCAGCGGAAAAAGGCCACAAAAACGGGTGGGCTATAGCCTTGGGGGGTGGGGCAGCCCAACTTCGTCCGCCGGACTCGGAATGGCGCGAGACTTTGCGAGCCGCCTCCGTGAGCCAAAAATAGGCCGCGGACACAGCCGCGCCCAAAAATACCCACCCGAAGGCCGGGGCGCCAAGTTCGTCCAGCGGAAAAAGGCCACAAAAACGGGTGGGCTATAGCCTTGCGGGGTGGGGCTGGCCAACTTCGTCCGCCGGACTCGGAATGGCGCGAGACTTTGCGAGGCGCCTCCGTGTGCCAAAAATAGGCCGCGGGCGCAGCCACGCCCAAAAATACCCACCCGAAGGCCGGGGCGCCAAGTTCATCCAGCGGTAGAAGGCCACAAAAACGGGTGGGCTATAGCCTTGGGGGGTGGGGATGGCCAACTTCGTCCGCCGGACTCGGAATGGCGCGACACTTTGCGAGGTGCCTCCGTGTGCCAAAAATATGCCGCGGGCACAGCCGCGTCCAAAACTACCCGCCCGAAGGCCGGGGTGCCAAGTTCGTCCAGCGGAAAAAGGCCACAAAAACGGGTGGGCTATAGCCTTGGGGGGTGGGGCTGGCCAACTTCGTCCGCCGGACTCGGAATGGCGCGAGACTTTGCGAGGCGACTCCGTGTGACAAAAATAGGCTGCGGGCACAGCCGCGCCCAAAAATACCCGACCGAAGGCCGGGGCGCCAAGTTCGTCCAGTGGAAAAAGGCCACAAAAACGGGTGGGCTATAGCCTTGGGGGGTGGGGCTGGCCAACTTCGTCCGCCGGACTCGGGATGGCGCGAGACTTTGCGAGGTGCCTCCGTGTGCCAAAAATAGGACGCGGGCACAGCCGCGCCCAAAAATACCCGCCCGAAGGCCGGGGCGCCAAGTTCGTCCAGCGGAAAAAGGCCACAAAAACGGGTGGGCTATAGCCTTGGGGGGTGGGGCTGGCCAACTTCGTCCGCCTGACTCGGAATGGCGTGAGACTTTGCGAGGCACCTCTGTGTACCAAAAATAGGCCGCGGGCACAGCCGCGCCCAAAAATACCCGCCCGAAGGCCGGGGCGCCAAGTTCGTCCAGCGGAAAAAGGCCACAAAAACGGGTGGGCTATAGACTTGGGGGGTGAGGCTGGCCAACTTCGTCCGCCGGACTCGGAATGGCGCGAGACTTTGCGAGCCACCTCCGTGAGCCAAAAATAGGCCGTGGACACAGCCGCGCCCAAAATGAACCCGCCCGAAGGCCGGGGCGCCAAGTTCGTCCAGCGGAAAAAGGCCACAAAAACGGGTGGGCTATAGCCTTGGGGGATGGGGCTGGCCAACTTCATCCGCCGGACTCAGAATGTCACGAGACTTTGCGAGGCACCTCCATGTGCCAAAAATAGGCCGTGGGCACAGCCGCGCCAAAAAATACCCGCCCGAAGGCCGGGGCGCCATGTTCGTCCAGCGGAAAAAGGCCACAAAAACGGGTGGGCTATAGCCTTGGGGGGTGGGGCTGGCCAACTTCGTCCGCCGGACTCGGAATGGCGCGAGCCTTTGCGAGGCGCCTCCGTGTGCCAAAAATAGGTCGCGGGCACAGCCGCGCCCAAAAATACCCGCCCGAAGGCCGGGGCGCCAAGTTCGTCCAGCGGAAAAAAGCCACAAAAACGGGTGGCCTATAGCCTTGGCGGGTGGGGCTGGCCAACTTCGTCTGCCGGATTCGGAGTGGCGCGAGACTTTGCGAGGCACCTCCGTGAGCAAAAATAGGCCGCGGGCGCAGCCGCCCAAAAAAATAACCGGCCGAAGGCCGGCGCGCCAAGTTCGTCCGGCGGAGGAAGGCCACAAGATCGGGTGGGCTATAGACTTGGGGGGTGGGGCTGGCCAACTTCGTCCGCCGGACTCGGAATGGCGCGACACTTTGCGAGGTGCCTCTGTGTGCCAAAAATATGCCGCGGGCACAGCCGCGTCCAAAACTACCCGCCCGAAGGCCGGGGTGCCAAGTTCGTCCAGCGGAAAAAGGCCACAAAAACGGGTGGGCTATAGCCTTGGGGGGTGGGGCTGGCCACCTTCGTTCGACGGACTCGGAATGACGCGAGACTTTGCGAGGCGCCTCCGTGTGCCAGAAATAGGCCGCGGGTACAGCCGCGCGCAAAAATACCCACCCGAAGGCCGGGGCGCCAAGTTCGTCCAGCGGAAAAAGGCCACAAAAACGGGCGGGCTATAGCCTTGGGGGGTGGGGCTGGCCAACTTCGTCCGCCGGACTCGGAATGGCGCGAGACTTTGCGAGGCGCCTCCGTGTGCCAAAAATAGGTCGCGGGCACAGCCGCGCCCAAAAATACCCGCCCGAAGGCCGGGGCGCCAGGTTCGTCCAGCGGAAAAAGGCCACAAAAACGGGTGGGCTATAGCCTTGGGGGGAGGGTCTGGCCAACTTCGTCCGCCTGACTCGGAATGGCGCGAGACTTTGCGAGGCACCTCCGTGTGCCAAAAATAGGCCGCGGGCACAGCCGCGCCCAAAAATACACACCCGATGGCCGGGGCGCCAAGTTCGTCCAGCGGAAGAAGGGCAGAAAAACGGGTGGGCTATAGCCTTGGGGGGTGGGGCGGGACAACTTCGTCCGCCGGACTCGGAATGGCGCGAGACTTTGCGAGCCGCCTCCGTGAGCCAAAAATAGGCCGCGGGCACAGCCGCGCCCAAAAATACCCGCCCGAAGGCCGGGGCGCCAAGTTCGTCCAGCGGAAAAAGGCCACAAAAACGGGTGGGCTATAGCCTTGGGGGGAGGGTCTGGCCAACTTCGTCCGCCTGACTCGGAATGGCGCGAGACTTTGCGAGGTGCCTCCGTGTGCCAAAAATAGGCCACGGGCACAGCCGCGCCCAAAAATACCCGCCCGAAGGCCGGGGCGCCATGTTCGTCCAACGGAAAAAAGGCCACAAAAACGGGGTGGGCTATAGCCTTGGTGTGTGGGGCTGGCCAACTTCGTCCGCCGGACCCGGAATGGCGCGAGACTTTGCGAGGCGCCACCGTGTGGCAAAAATAGGCCGTGGGCACAGCTGCGCCCAAAAATACCCGCCCGAAGGCCGGGGCGCCAAGTTCGTCCAGTGGAAAAAGGCCACAAAAACGGGTGGGCTATAGCCTTGGGGGGTGGGGCTGGCCAACTTCGTCCGCTGGACTCGGAATAGCGCGAGACTTTGCGAGGCGCCTCCGTGTGCCAAAAATAGGCCGCGGGCACAGCCAAGCCCAAAAATACCCGCCCGAAGGCCGGGGCGCCAAGTTCGTCCAGCGGAAAAAGGCCACAAAAACGGGTGGGCTATAGCCTTGGGGGGTGGGGCTGGCCAACTTCGTCCGCCGGACTCGGAATGGTACGAGACTTTGCGAGGCGCCTCCGTGTGCCAAAAATAGGCCGCGGGCACAGCCGCGTCCAAAAATACCCGGCCGAAGGCCGGGGCGCCAAGTTCGTCCAGCGGAAAAAGGCCACAAAAACGGGTGGGCTATAGCCTTGGGGGGTGGGGCTGGCCAACTTCGTCCGCCGGACTCGGAATGGCGCGAGACTTTGCGAGGCGCCTCCGTGTACCAAAAATAGGCCGCGGGCACAGCCGCACCCAAAAATACCGGCCCGAAGGCCGGGGCGCCACGTTCGTCCAGCGGAAAAAGGCCACAAAAACGAGTGGGCTAGGGGTGGGGCTGGCCAACTTCGTCAGCCGGACTCGGAATGGCGCGAGACTTTGCGAGGCGCCTCCGTGTGCCAAAAATAGGCCGCGGGCACAGCTGCGCCAAAAAATACCCGCCCGAAGGCCGGGGCGCCAAGTTCGTCCAGCGGAAAAAGGCCACAAAAACGGGTGGGCTATAGCCTTGGGGGGTGGGGCAGGCCAACTTCGTCCGCCGGACTCGGAATGGCGCGAGACTTTGCGAGGCGCCTCCGTGTGCCAAAAATAAGCCACGGGCACAGCCCCGCCCAAAAATACCCACCCGAAGGCCGGGGCGCCAAGTTCGTCCAGCGGAAAATGGCCACAAAAACGGGTGGGCTATAGCCTTGGGGGGTGGGGCTGGCCAACTTCGTCCGCCGGACTCGGAATGGCGCGAGACTTTGCGAGGCACCTCCGTGTGAGAAAAATAGGACGGGGGCACAGCCGTACCGAAAAATACCCGCCCGAAGGCCGGGGCACCAAGTTCGTCCAGCGGAGAAGGCCACAAAAACGGGTGGGCTATAGCCTTGGGGGATGGGGCTGGCCAACTTCGTCCGCCGGACTCAGAAAGGCGCGAGACTTTGCGAGCCGCCTCCGTGTGCCAAAAATAGGCCGCGGGCACAGCCGCGCCCAAAAATACCCGCCCGAAGGCCGGGGCGCCAAGTTCGTCCAGCGGAAAAAGGCCACAAAAATGGGTGGGCTATAGCCTTGGGGGGTGGGGCAGGCCAACTTTGTCCGCCGGACTCGGAATGGCACGAGACTTTGCGAGGCGCCTCCATGTGCCAAAAATAGGCCGCGGGCAGAGCCGCGCCCAAAAATACCCGCCCGATGGCCGGGGCGCCAAGTTCGTCCAGCGGAAAAAGGGCAGAAAAACGGGTGGGCTATAGCCTTGGGGGGTGGGGCAGGCCTACTTCGTCCGCCGGACTCGGAATGGCGCGAGACTTTGCGAGGCGCCTCCGTGTGCCAAAAATAGGCCGCGGGCACAGCCGTGCTCAAAAATACCCGCCCGAAGGCCGGGGCGCCAAGTTCGTCCAGCGGAAAAAGGCCACAAAAATGGGTGGGCTATAGCCTTGGGGGGTGGGGCTGGCCAACTTCGTCCGCCACACTCGGAATGGTGCGAGACTTTCCGAGGCGCCTCCGTGTGCAAAAAATAGGCCGCGTCCACAGCCGCGCCCAAAAATACCCGCCCGAAGACCGGGGCGCCACGTTCGTCCAGCGGAAAAAGGCCACAAAAACGGGTGGGCTATAGCCTTGGGGGGTGGGGCAGGCCAACTTCGTCCGCCGGACTCGGAATGGCGCGAGACTTTGCGAGGAACCTCCGTGTGCCAAAAATAGGCCGCGGGCACAGCCGCGCCCAAAAATACCCACCCGATGGCCGGGGCGCCAAGTTCGTCCAGCGGAAGAAGGGCAGAAAAACGGGTGGGCTATAGCCTTGGGGGGTGGGGCTGGCCAACTTCGTCCGCCGGACACGGAATGGCGCGAGACTTTGTGAGGCACCTCCGTGTGCCAAAAATAGGCCGCGGGCACAGCCGCACCCAAAAATACCCGCCCGAAGGCCGGGGCGCCAAGTTCGTCCAGCGGTAAAAGGCCACAAAAACGGGTGGGCTATAGCCTTGGGGGGTGGGGCTGGCCAACTTCGTCCGCCGGACTCGGAATGGCGCGAGACTTTGCGAGGCGCCTCCGTTTGCCAAAAATAGGCCGCCGACACAGCCGCGTCCAAAAATACCCGCCCGAAGGCCGGGGCGCCAAGTTCGTCCTGCGGAAAAAGGCCACAAAAACGGGTGGGCTATAGCCTTGGGGGGTGGGGCTGGCCAACTTCGTCCGCTGGACTCGGAATAGAGCGAGACTTTGCGAGGCGCCTCTGTGTGCCAAAAATAGGCCGCGGGCACAGCCGTGCCCAAAAATACCCGCCCGATGGCCGGGGCGCCAAGTTCGTCCAGCGGAAAAAGGGCAGAAAAACGGGTGGGCTATAGCCTTGGGGGGTGGGACAGGCCTACTTCGTCCGCCGGATTCAGAATGGCGCGAGACTTTACGAGGCACCTCCGTGTGCCAAAAATAGACCGCGGGGACAGCCGCGCCCAAAAATACCCGCCCGAAGGCCGGCGTGCCTAGTTCGTCCAGCGGAAAAAGGCCACAAAAACGGGTGGGTTATAGCCTTGGGAGGTGGGGCTGGCGAACTTCGTCCGCCGCACTCGGAATGGCACGAGACTTTGCGAGGCACCTCCGTGTGCCAAAAATAGGCCGCGGGCACAGCCGCGCCCAAAAATACCCGCCCGATGGCCGGGGCGCCAAGTTCGTCCAGCGGTAGAAGGCCACAAAAACGGGTGGGCTATAGCCTTGGGGGGTGGGGCTGGCCAACTTCGTCCGCCGGACTCGGAATGGCGCGAGACTTTGCGAGGCGCCTCCGTGTGTGTGGCCAGGCCGCGGGCACAGCCGCGCCTAAAAATACCGCCCAAGGCCGGGCGCCAAGTTCGTACAGCGCTAAAAGGCCACAAGTACGGGTGGGCTATAGCGGTGGGGGGTGGGGCTGGCCAACTTCGTCAGCCGGACTCGGAATGGCGCGAGACTTTGCGAGGCGCCTCCGTGTGCCAAAAATAGGCCGCGGACACAGCCGCGCCCAAAAATACCCGCCCGAAGGCCGGGACGCCAAGTTCGTCCAGAGGTAAAAGGCCTCAAAAACGGGTGGGCTATAGCCTTGGGGGGTGGGGATGGCCAACTTCGTCCGCCGGACTCGGAATGGCGCGAGACTTTGCGAGGCACCTCCGTGTGCCAAAAATAGGCCGCGGGCACAGCCGCGCCCAAAAATACCCGCCCGAAGGCCGGGGCGCCAAGTTCGTCCAGCGGAAAAAGGCCACACAAACGGGTGGGCTATAGCCTTGGGGGGTGGGGCTGGCCAACTTCGTCCGCCGGACTCGGAATGGCACGAGACTTTGCGAGGCGCCTCCGTGTGCCAAAAATAGGACGGGGGCACAGCCGCACCGAAAAATACCCGCCCGAAGGCCGGGGCACCAAGTTCGTCCAGCGGAGAAGGGCACAAAAACGGGTGGGCTATAGCCTTGGGGGGTGGGGCTGGCCAACTTCGTCCGCCGGACTCAGAATGGCGCGAGACTTTGCGAGCCGCCTCTGTGTGCCAAAAATAGGCCGCGGGCACAGCCACGCCCAAAAATACCGGCCCGAAGGCCGGGGCGCCAAGTTCGTCCAGCGGAAAAAGGCCACAAAAATGGGTGGGCTATAGCCTTGGGGGGTGGGGCAGGCCAACTTTGTCCGCCGGACTCGGAATGGCACGAGACTTTGCGAGGCACCTCCATGTGCCAAAAATAGGCCGCGGGCAGAGCCACGCCCAAAAATACCCGCCCGATGGCCGGGGCGCCAAGTTCGTCCAGCGGAAAAAGGGCAGAAAAACGGGTGGGCTATAGCCTTGGGGGGTGGGGCAGGCCTACTTCGTCCGCCGGACTCGGAATGGCGCGAGACTTTGCGAGGCGCCTCCGTGTGCCAAAAATAGGCCGCGGGCACAGCCGTGCTCAAAAATACCCGCCCGAAGGCCGGGGCGCCAAGTTCGTCCAGCGGAAAAAGGCCACAAAAATGGGTGGGCTATAGCCTTGGGGGGTGGGGCTGGCCAACTTCGTCCGCCACACTCGGAATGGTGCGAGACTTTCCGAGGCGCCTCCGTGTACAAAAAATAGGCCGCGGGCACAGCGCGCCAAAAATACCCGCCCAAGACCGGGCGCCACGCCTGGTCCAGCGGAAAAAGGCCACAAAACGGGTGGGCTATAGCCTTGGGGGTGGGGCAGGCCAACCGTCCGCCGGACTCGGAATGGCGCGAGACTTTGCGAGGCACCTCCGTGTGCCAAAAAAAATAGGCCGCGGGCACAGCCACGCCCAAAAATACCCGCCCCAGCCCGGGCGCCAAGTCTGGCCCAGCGGAAAAAGGCCACAAAAACGGGTGGGCTATAGCCTTGGGGGTGGGGCTGGCCAACCGTCCGCGGACTCGGAATGGCGCGAGATTTGCGAGGCACCTCCGTGCCAAAAATAGGCCGTGGGGCACAGCCGCGCAAAAAAATACCCACCCGATGGCCGGGCGCCAAGTTCGCCCAGCGGAAGAAGGGCAGAAAAACGGGTGGGCTATAGCCTTGGGGGTGGGGCTGGCCAACTCGTCCGCCGGACACGGAATGGCGCGAGACTTTGTGAGGCACCTCCGGGTGCCAAAAATAGGCAGCGGCACAGCCGCACTCAAAAATACCCGCCCGAAGGCCGGGGCGCCAAGTTCGCCCAGCGTAAAAGGCCACAAAACGGGTGGGCTATAGCCTTGGGGGTGGGGCTGGCCAACCGTCCGCCGGACTCGGAATGGCGCGAGACTTTGCGAGGCACCTCCGTTTGCCAAAATAGGCCCCGGGCACAGCCGCGCCCCACAATCACCGCCCGAAGGCCGGGCGCCAAGTTGTCCCAGCGGAAAAAGACCACAAAAACGGGTGGGCTATAGCCTTGGGGGTGGGGCTGGCCAACTCGTCCGCCCGGACTCGAATGGCGCGAGACTTGCGAGGCGCCTCTGTGTGCCAAAAATAGGTCAGCGGGCACAGCCGCGCCCAAAAATACCCGCCTGATGGCCGGGCGCCAAGTTCGTCCAGCGGAAAAAGGGCACAAAACGGTGGGCTATAGCCTTGGGGGTGGGCTGGCCAACCCGTCCGCCGGACTCAGAATGGCGCGAGACATTGCGAGGCACCTCCGTGTGCCAAAATAGGCCGCGGGCACAGCCGCGCCCAAAATACCCGCCGAAGGCCGGCGTGCCTAGTTCGTCCAGCGGAAAAAGGCCACAAAAACGGGTGGGCTATAGCCTTGGGAGGTGGGGCTGGCGAACTTCGTCCGCCGGACTCGGAATGGCACGAGACTTTGCGAGGCACCTCCGTGTGCCAAAAATAGGCCGCGGGCACAGCCGCGCCCAAAAATACCCGCCCGATGGCCGGGGCGCCAAGTTCGTCCAGCGGAAAAAGGGCAGAAAAACGGGTGGGCTATAGCCTTGGGGGGTGGGGCTGGCCAACTTCGTCCGCTGGACTCGGAATGGCGCGAGACTTTTTTGAGGCGCCTCCGTGTGTCAAAAATAGGCCGCGGGCACAGCCGTGCCCAAAAATACCCGCACGAAGGCCGGGGCGCCAAGTTCGTCCAGCGGAAAAAGGCCACAAAAACGGGTGGGCTATAGCCTTGGGGGGTGGGGCTGGCCAACATCGTCCGCCGGACTCGGAATGGCGCGAGACTTTGCGAGGCGCCTCCGTGTGCCAAAAATAGGCCGTGGGCACAGCCGCGCCCAAAAATACCCGTCCGAAGGCCGGGGCGCCATGTCTGGCCCAGCGGAAAAAGGCCACAAAAACGGGTGGGCTATAGCCTTGGGGGGTGGGGCTGGCCAACTTCGTCCGCCGGACTCGGAATGGCGCGAGACTTTGCGAGGCGCCTCCGTGTGCCAAAAATAGGCCGCGGGCACAGCCGCGCCCAAAAATACCCGCCCGAAGGCCGGGGCGCCAAGTTCGTCCAGCGGAAAATGGCCACAAAAACGGGTGGGCTATAGCCTTGGGGGGTGGGGCTGGCCAACTTCGTGCGCCGGACTCGGAATGGCGCGAGACTTTGCGAGGCACCTCCGTGTGCCAAAAATAGGCCGCGGGCACAGCCGCGCCCAAAAATACCCGCCCGATGGCCGGGGCGCCAAGTTCGTCCAGCGGAAAAAGGGCAGAAAAACGGGTGGGCTATAGCCTTGGGGGGTGGGGCAGGCCTACTTCGTCCGCCGGACTCAGAATGGCGCGAGACTTTGCGAGGCACCTCCGTGTGCCAAAAATAGGCCGCGGGCACAGCCGCGCCCAAAAATACCCGCCCGAAGGCCGGCGTGCCTAGTTCGTCCAGCGGAAAAAGGCCACAAAAACGGGTGGGCTATAGCCTTGGGAGGTGGGGCTGGCGAACTTCGTCCGCCGGACTCGGAATGGCACGAGACTTTGCGAGGCACCTCCGTGTGCCAAAAATAGGCCGCGGGCACAGCCGCGCCCAAAAATACCCGCCCGATGGCCGGGGCGCCAAGTTCGTCCAGCGGAAAAAGGGCAGAAAAACGGGTGGGCTATAGCCTTGGGGGGTGGGGCTGGCCAACTTCGTCCGCCGGACTCGGAATGGCGCGAGACTTTGTGAGGCACCTCCGTGTGCCAAAAATTGGCCGCGGGCACAGCCGCGCCCAAAAATTCCCGCCCGAAGGCCGGGGCGCCAAGTTCGTCCAGCGGAAAAAGGCCACAAAAACGGGTGGGCTATAGCCTTGGGGGGTGGGGCTGGCCAACTTCGTCCGCCGGACTCGGAATGGCGCGAGACTTTTTTGAGGCGCCTCCGTGTGTCAAAAATAGGCCGCGGGCACAGCCGCGCCCAAAAATACCCGCACGAAGGCCGGGGCGCCAAGTTCGTCCAGCGGAAAAAGGCCACAAAAACGGGTGGGCTATAGCCTTGGGGGGTGGGGCTGGCCAACATCGTCCGCCGGACTCGGAATGGTGCGAGACTTTGCGAGGCGCCTCCGTGTGCCAAAAATAGGCCGTGGGCACAGCCGTGCCCAAAAATACCCGCAAGATGGCCGGGGCGCCAAGTTCGTCCAGCGGAAAAAGGCCACAAAAACGGGTGGGCTATAGCCTTGGGGGGTGGGGCAGGCCAACTTCGTCCGCCGGACTCGGAATGGCGCGAGACTTTGCGAGGCGCCTCCGTGTGCCAAAAATAGGCCATGGGCACAGCCGCGCCCAAAAATACCCGCCCGAAGGCCGGGGCGCCATGTTCGTCCAGCGGAAAAAGGCCACAAAAACGGGTGGGCTATAGCCTTGGGGGGTGGGGCTGGCCAACTTCGTCCGCTCGGACTCGGAATGGGCGAGACTTTGCGCGGCGCCCCGGTGTGCCAAAAAACGGGTGGGCACAGCCGCGCCCAAAAATACCCGCCCAATGGCCGGGGCGCCATGTTCGTCCAGCGGAAAAAGGGCAGAAAAACGGGTGGGCTATAGCCTTGGGGGGTGGGGCTGGCCAACTTCGTCCAACGGACTTGGAATGGCGCGAGATTTTGTGAGGCGCCTCCGTGTGCCAAAATTGTCATGGGCACAGCGCCGCCTAAAATTACCCGCCCGAAGGCCGGGCGCCAAGTTCGCCCAGCGGAAAAAAGGCCACAAAACGGGTGGGCTATAGCCTTGGGTGGTGGGGCTGGCCAACTCGTCCGCCGGACTCGGAATGGCGCGAGACTTTTTGAGGCGCTCCTCAGGTCATCAAAAATAGGCCGCGAGCACAGCCGCGCCCAAAAATACCCGCACGAAGGCCGGGCGCCAAGTTCGTCCAGCGGAAAAGGCCACAAAACGGGTGGGCTATAGCCTTGGGGGTGGGGCTGGCCAACATCGTCCGCCGGACTCGGAATGGTGCGAGACTTGCGAGGCCTCCGTGTGCCAAAAATAGGGCCGTGGGCACAGCCGTGCCCAAAAATACCCGCAAGATGGCCGGGGCGCCAAGTTCGCCCAGCGGAAAAAGGCCACAAAAACGGGTGGGCTATAGCCTTGGGGGGTGGGGCAGGCCAACTTCGTCCGCCGGACTCGGAATGGCGCGAGACTTTGCGAGGCACCTCCGTGTGCCAAAAATAGGCCGCGGGCATAGCCGCGTCCAAAAATACCCGCCCGAAGGCCGGGGCGCCATGTTCGTCCAGCGGAAAAAGGCCACAAAAACGGGTGGGCTATAGCCTTGGGGGGTGGGGCTGGCCAACTTCGTCCGCCGGACTTGGAATGGTGTGAGACTTTGCGAGGCGCCTCCGTGTGGCAAAAATAGGCCGCGGGCAGAGCGTCGCCCAAAAATACCCACCCGAAGGCCGGCGCGCCTAGTTCGTCCAGCGGAAAAAGGCCACAAAAACGGGTGGACTATAGCCTTGGGGGGTGGGGCTGGCCAACTTCGTCCGCCGGACTCGGAATGGTGTGAGACTTTGCGAGGCGCCTCCGTGTGGTAAAAATAGGCCGCGGGCAGAGCCGCGCCCAAAAATACCCACCCGAAGGCCGGCGCGCCTAGTTCGTCCAGCGGAAAAAGGCCACAAAAACGGGTGGGCTATAGCCTTGGGGGGTGGGGCTGGCCAACTTCGTCCGCCGGACTCGGAATGGCGCGAGACTTTGCGAGGCACCTCCGTGTGCCAAAAATAGGCCGCGGGCACCGCCGCGCCCAAAAATACCCTCCCGAAGGCCGGGGCGCCAAGTTCGTGCAGCGGAAAATGGCCACAAAAACGGGTGGGCTATAGCCTTGGGGGGTGGGGCAGGCCAACTTCGTCCGCCGGACTCGGAATGGCGCGAGACTTTGCGAGGCGCCTCCGTGTGCCAAAAATAGGCCGCGGGCACAGCCGCGCCCAAAAATACCCGCCCGAAGGCTGGGGCGCCAAGTTCGTCCAGCGGAAAAAGGCCACAAAAACGGGTGGGCTATAGCCTTGGGGGGTGGGGCTGGCCAACTTCGTCCGCCGGACTCGGAATGGCGCGAGACTTTGCGAGGCGCCTCCGTGTGCAAAAAATAGGCCGCAGGCACAGCCGCGCCCAAAAATACCCGCCCGAAGGCCGGGGCGCCTAGTTCGTCCAGCGGAAAAAGGCCACAAAAACGGGTGGGCTATAGCCTTGGGAGGTGGGGCTGGCCCACTTCGTCCGCCGGACTCGGAATGGCGCGAGACTTTGCGAGGCACCTCCATGTGCCAAAAATAGGCTGCGGACATAGCCGCGCCCAAAAATACCTGCCCAATGGCCGGGGCGCCAAGTTCGTCCAGCGGAAAAAGGGCAGAAAAACAGGTGGGCTATAGCCTTGGGGGGTGGGGCTGGCCAACTTCGTCCGCCGGACTCGGAATGGCGCGAGACTTTGTGAGGCACCTCCGTGTGCCAAAAATAGGCCACGGGCACAGCCGCGCCCAAAAATACCCGCCCGAAGGCCGGGGCGCCAAGTTCGTCCAGCGGAAAAAGGCCACAAAAACGGGTGGGCTATAGCCTTGGGGGTTGGGGCTGGCCAACTTCGTCCGCCGGAGTCGGAATGGCGCGAGACTTTGCGAGGCGCCTCCGTGTGTCAAAAATAGGCTGCGGGCACAGCCGCGCACAAATATTCCCGTCCGAAGGCCGGGGCGCGAAGTTCGTCCAGCGGAAAAAGGCCACAAAAACGGGTGGGCTATAGCCTTGGGGGGTGGGGCTGGCCAACTTCGTCCGCCGGACTCGGAATGGCGCGAGACTTTGCGAGGCGCCTCCGTGTGCCAAAAATAGGCCGCGGGCACAGCCGCGCCCAAAAATACCCGCCCGATGGCCGGGGCGCCAAGTTCGTCCAGCGGAAAGAGGGAAGAAAAACGGGTGGGCTATAGCCTTGGGGGGTGGGGCAGGCCTACTTCGTCCGCCGGACTCGGAATGGCGCGAGACTTTGCGAGGTGCCTCCGTGTACCAAAAATAGGCCGCGGGCACAGCCGCTAAAAAAATACCCGCCCGAAGGTAGGGACGCCAAGTCTGTCCCTGCGGAAAAGGCCACAAAAACGGGTGGGCTATAGCCTTGGGGGTGGGCTGGCCCACTTCGTCCGCCTCGGACTTGGAATGGTGCGAGACTTTGCGAGGAGCCTCCATGCGCTAAAAATAGGCAGGTCGCGGGCACAGCCGCGCCCAAAATACCCGCCCCCAGGCCGGGGAGCCAACTTCGTCCTGCGGAAAAATGCCACAATACCGGCTGTGCTTTAGCGTGGGGGGTTGGGGCTGGCCAACTTCGTCCGACGGACTCGGAATGGCGCGAGACTTTGCGAGGCACCTCCTTGTGCCAAAAATAGGCCGCAGGCACAGCCGCGCCCAAAAATACCCGCCCGAAGGCCGGGACGCCAAGTTCGTCCTGCGGAAAAAGGCCACAAAAACGGGTGGGCTATAGCCTTGGGGGTGGGGCTGGCCAACTCGTCCGCCGGACTCGGAATGGCGCGAGACTTTACGAGACGCCGCCCACAGCAAAAAAATAGGACGCAGGTACAGCCGCGCCCAAAAATACCCACCCGAAGGCCGGGGCGCCAAGTTCGTCCAGCGGAAAAAAGCCACAAAAACGGGTGGGCTATAGCCTTGGGGGTGGGGCTGGCCAACCGTCCGCGGACTCGGAATGGCGCGAGACTTTGCGAGGCACCTCCGTGCGCCAAAAATATGCCGCGGGCACAGCCGTACCCCCGAATACCCGCCCGAAGGCCGGGGCGCCATGTTAGTGCAGCGGTAAAGGGCCACCACAACGGGTGGGCTATAGCCGTGGGGGGTGGGGCGGGCCAACATCATCAGCCGGACTCGGAATGGCGCGAGACTTTGCGAGGCACCTCCATGTGCCAAAAATAGGCCGCGGGCACAGCCGCGCTAAAAATACCCGCCCGAAGGCCGGGCACCAAGTTCGTACAGCGGAAAAAAGTCCACAAAACGGGTGGGAGATAGCCTTGGGGTGGGGCTGGCCAACTTCGTCCGCCGGACTCGGAATGGCGCGAGACTTTGCGAGGCGCCTCCGTGTACCTAAAAATAGGCCGCAGGCACAGCGCGAGCCAAAAATACCCGCCGGAAGGCCGGGCCCCAAGTTCGTCCAGCGGGAAAAGGACAAAAACGGGTGGGCTATATCCTTGGGGGTGGGGCTGGCCAACTGGTCGCCTCGGACTCGGAATGGCGCGAGATTTTGCGAGGCGCCTCCGTGTGCCAAAAATAGACCGCGGGAACAGCCGCGCCCAAAAATACGCCGCCTGAAGGCCGGGGCGCCAAGTTCGTCCTGTCGTAATAGGCAACAAAAACGGGTGGGCTATAGCCTTGGGGGGTGGGGCTGGCCAACTTCGTCCGCCGGACTCGGAATGGCGCGAGACTTTACGAGGCACCTCCGTGTGCCAAAAATAGCCCACGGGCACAGCCGCGCCCAAAAATACCCGCCCGAAGGCCGGGACGCCAAGTTCGTCCTGCGGAAAAAGGCCACAAAAACGGGTGGGCTATAGCCTTGGGGGGTGGGGCTGGCCAACTTCGTCCGCCGGACTCGGAATGGCGCGAGACTTTACGAGACGCCGCCGTGTGCCAAAAATAGGACGCAGGTACAGCCGCGCCCAAAAATACCCACCCGAAGGCCGGGGCGCCAAGTTCGTCCAGCGGAAAAAAGCCACAAAAACGGGTGGGCTATAGCCTTGGGGGGTGGGGCTGGCCAACTTCGTCCGCCGGACTCGGAATGGCGCGAGACTTTGCGAGGCACCTCCGTGCGCCAAAAATATGCCGCGGGCACAGCCGTACCCAAAAATACCCGCCCGAAGGCCGGGGCGCCATGTTCGTCCAGCGGTAAAAGGCCACAAAAACGGGTGGGCTATAGCCTTGGGGGGTGGGGCTGGCCAACATCATCCGCCGGACTCGGAATGGCGCGAGACTTTGCGAGGCACCTCCATGTGCCAAAAATAGGCCGCGGGCACAGCCGCGCCCAAAAATACCCGCCCGAAGGCCGGGGCACCAAGTTCGTACAGCGGAAAAAGTCCACAAAAACGGGTGGGAGATAGCCTTGGGGGGTGGGGCTGGCCAACTTCGTCCGCCGGACTCGGAATGGCGCGAGACTTTGCGAGGCGCCTCCGTGTGCCAAAAATAGGCCGCAGGCACAGCCGTACCCAAAAATACCCGCCGGAAGGCCGGGGCGCCAAGTTCGTCCAGCGGGAAAAGGACACAAAAACGGGTGGGCTATATCCTTGGGGGGTGGGGCTGGCCAACTTCGTCCGCCGGACTCGGAATGGCGCGAGATTTTTAGAGGCACTCACGTGTGACAAAAATAGCCCTCGGGCACAGCCGCGCCCAAAAATACCCGCCCGAAGGCCGGGGCGCCAAGTTCGTCCAGTGGTAAAAGGCCACAAAAACGGGTGGGCTATAGCCTTGGGGGGTGGGGCTGGCCAACTTCGTCCGCCGGACTCGGAATGGCGCGAGACTTTACGAGGCACCTCCGTGTGCCAAAAATAGCCCACGGGCACAGCCGCGCCCAAAAATACCCCCCCGAAGGCCGGGGCGCCAAGTTCGTCCAGCGGAAAAAGGCCACAAAAACGGGTGGGCTATAGCCTTGGGGGGTGGGACTGGCCAACTTCGTCCGCCGGACTCGGAATGGCGCGAGACTTTGTGAGGCACCTCCGTGTGTTAAAAACAGGCCGCGGGCACAGCCGCGCCCAAAAATACCCGCCCGTAGGCCGGGGCGCCAAGTTCGTCCAGCGGAAAAAGGCCACAAAAACGGGTGGGCTATAGCCTTGGGGGGTGGGGCTGGCCAACTTCGTCCGCCGGACTCGGAATGGCGCGAGACTTTGCGAGGCGCCTCCGTGTGCCAAAAATAGGCCGCTGGCACAGCCGCGCCCAAAAATACCCGCCCGAAGGCCGGGGCGCCAAGATCGTCCAGCGGTAAAAGGCCACAAAAACGGGTGGGCTATAGCCTTGGGGGGTGGGGCTGCCAAACTTCGTCCGCCGGACTCGGAATGGTGCGAGACTTTGCGAGGCGCCTCCGTGTGCCTCAAATAGGCCGCGGGCACAGCCGCGCCCAAAAATACCCGCCCGAAGGCCGGGGCGCCAAGTTCGTCCAGCGGAAAAAGGCCACAAAAACGGGTGGGCTATAGCCTTGGGGGTTGGGGCTGGCCAACTTCGTCCGACGGACTCGGAATGGCGCGAGACTTTGCGAGGCACCTCCTTGTGCCAAAAATAGGCCGCAGGCACAGCCGCGCCCAAAAATACCCGCCCGAAGGGCGGGGCGCCAAGTTCGTCCAGCGGTAAAAGGCCACAAAAACGGGTGGGCTATAGCCTTGGGGGGTGGGGCTGGCAAACTTCGTCCGCCGGACTCGGAATGGTGCGAGACTTTGCGAGGCGCCTCCGTGTGCCACAAATAGGCCGCGGGCACAGCCGCGCCCAAAAATACCCGCCCGAAGGCCGGGGCGCCAAGTTCGTCCTGCGGAAAAAGGCCACAAAAATGGGTGGGCTATAGCCTTGGGGGGTGGGGCTGGACAACTTCGTCCGCAGGACTCGGAATGGCGCGAGACTTTGCGAGACGCCGCCGTGTGCCAAAAATAGGACGCAGGTACAGCCGCGCCCAAAAATACCCACCCGAAGGCCGGGGCGCCAAGTTCGTCTAGCGGAAAAAAGCCACAAAAACGGGTGGGCTATAGCCTTGGGGGCTGGGGCTGGCCAACTTCGTCCGCCGGACTCGGAATGGCGCGAGACTTTGCGAGGCGCCTCCGTGTGCCACAAATAGGCCGCGGGCACAGCCGCGCCCAAAAATACCCGCCCGAAGGCCGGGGCGCCAAGTTCGTCCTGCGGAAAAAGGCCACAAAAACGGGTGGGCTATAGCCTTGGGGGGTGGGGCTGGCCAACTTCGTCCGCCGGACTCGGAATGGCGCGAGACTTTGCGAGACGCCGCCGTGTGCCAAAAATAGGATGCAGGTACAGCCGCGCCCAAAAATACCCACCCGAAGGCCGGGGCGCCAAGTTCGTCCAGCGGAAAAAAGCCACAAAAACGGGTGGGCTATAGCCTTGGGGGCTGGGGCTGGCCAACATCGTCCGCCGGACTCGGAATGGCGCGAGACTTTGCGAGGCGCCTCTGTGCGCCAAAAATATGCCGCGGGCACAGCCGTACCCAAAAATACCCGCCCGAAGGCCGGGGCGCCATGTTCGTCCAGCGGTAAAAGGCCACAAAAACGGGTGGGCTATAGCCTTGGGGGGTGGGGCTGGCCAACATCATCCGCCGGACTCGGAATGGCGCGAGACTTTGCGAGGCGCCTCCATGTGCCAAAAATAGGCCGTGGGCACAGCCGCGCCCAAAAATACCAGCCCGAAGGCCGGGGCACCAAGTTCGTACAGCGGAAAAAGTCCACAAAAACGGGTGGGAGATAGCCTTGGGGGGTGGGGCTGGCGAACTTCGTCCGCCGGACTCGGAATGGCGCGAGACTTTGCGAGGCACCTCCGTGTGCCAAAAATAGGCCGCAGGCACAGCCGTACCCAAAAATACCCGCCGGAAGGCCGGGGCGCCAAGTTCGTCCAGCGGGAAAAGGACACAAAAACGGGTGGGCTATATCCTTGGGGGGTGGGGCTGGCCAACTTCGTCCGCCGGACTCGGAATGGCGCGAGATTTTGCGAGGCGCCTCCGTGTGCCAAAAATAGACCGCGGGCACAGCCGCGCCCAAAAATACCCGCCCAAAGGCCGGGGCGCCAAGTTCGTCCAGTGGTAAAAGGCCACAAAAACGGGTGGGCTATAGCCTTGGGGGGTGGGGCTGGCCAACTTCGTCCGCCGGACTCGGAATGGCGTGAGACTTTACGAGGCACCTCCGTGTGCCAAAAATAGCCCACGGGCACAGCCGCGCCCAAAAATACCCCCGTGAAGGCCGGGGCGCCAAGTTCGTCCAGCGGAAAAAGGCCACAAAAACGGGTGGGCTATAGCCTTGGGGGGTGGGACTGGCCAACTTCGTCCGCCGGACTCGGAATGGCGCGAGACTTTGTGAGGCGCCTCCGTGTGTTAAAAACAGGCCGCGGGCACAGCCGTGCCCAAAAATACCCGCCCGTAGGCCGGGGCGCCAAGTTCGTCCAGCGGAAAAAGGCCACAAAAACGGGTGGGCTATAGCCTTGGGGGGTGGGGCTGGCCAACTTCGTCCGCCGGACTCGGAATGGCGCGAGACTTTGCGAGGCGCCTCCGTGTGCCAAAAATAGGCCGCTGGCACAGCCGCGCCCAAAAATACCCGCCCGAAGGCCGGGGCGCCAAGTTCGTCCAGCGGTAAAAGGCCACAAAAACGGGTGGGCTATAGCCTTGGGGGGTGGGGCTGCCAAACTTCGTCCGCCGGACTCGGAATGGTGCGAGACTTGCGAGGCGCCTCCGTGTGCCTCAAATAGGCCGCGGGCACAGCCGCGCCCAAAAATACCCGCCCGAAGGCCGGGGCGCCAAGTTCGTCCAGCGGAAAAAGGCCACAAAAACGGGTGGGCTATAGCCTTGGGGGTTGGGGCTGGCCAACTTCGTCCGACGGACTCGGAATGGCGCGAGACTTTGCGAGGCACCTCCTTGTGCCAAAAATAGGCCGCAGGGACAGCCGCGCCCAAAAATACCCGCCCGAAGGGCGGGGCGCCAAGTTCGTCCAGCGGTAAAAGGCCACAAAAACGGGTGGGCTATAGCCTTGGGGGGTGGGGCTGGCAAACTTCGTCCGCCGGACTCGGAATGGTGCGAGACTTTGCGAGGTGCCTCCGTGTGCCACAAATAGGCCGCGGGCACAGCCGCGCCCAAAAATACCCGCCCGAAGGCCGGGGCGCCAAGTTCGTCCAGCGGTAAAAGGCCACAAAAACGGGTGGGCTATAGCCTTGGGGGGTGGGCTGGCCAACTTCGTCCGCCGGACTCGGAATGGCGCGAGACTTTGCGAGGCGCCTCCGAGTGCCAAAAATAGGCCGCGGTCTCAGCCGCGCCCAAAAATACCCGCCTAAAAAAGGGGCGCCAAGTTCGTCCAGCGGAAAAAGGCCACAAAAACGGGTGGGCTATAGCCTTGGGGGGTGGGGCTGGCCAACTTCGTCCGCCGGACTCGGAATGGCGCGAGACTTTGTGAGGCGCCTCCGTGTCCCAAAAATAGGCCGCGGGCACAGTCGCGTCCAAAAATACCAGCCCGAAGGCCGGGGCGCCAAGTTTGTCAAGCGGTAAAAGGCCACAAAAACGGGTGGGCTATAGCCTTGGGGGGTGGGGCTGGCCAACTTCGTCCGCCGGACTCGGAATGGCGTGACATTTTGCGAGCCGCCTCCGTGTGCCAAAAATAGGCCGCAGGCACAGCCGTACCCAAAAATACCCGCCGGAAGGCCGGGGCGCCAAGTTCGTCCAGCGGGAAAAGGACACAAAAACGAGTGGGCTATATCCTTGGGGGGTGGGGCTGGCCAACTTCGTCCGCCGGACTCGGAATGGCGCGAGATTTTGCGAGGCGCCTCCGTGTGCCAAAAATAGGCCGTGGGCACAGCCGCGCCCCAAAATACCCGCCCGAAGGCCGGGGCGCCAAGTTCGTCCAGCGGTAAAAGGCCACAAAAACGGGTGGGCTATAGCCTTGGCGGGTTGGGCTGGCCAACTTCGTCCGCCGGACTCGGAATGGCGCGAGACTTTCCGAGGCGCCTCGGTGTGCCAAAAATAGGCCGCGGGCACAGCCGCGCCCAAAAAGACCCGCCCGAAGGCCGGGGCGCCAAGTTCGTCCAGTGGTAAAAGGCCACAAAAACGGGTGGGCTATAGCCTTGGGGGGTGGGGCCGGCCCACTTCGTCCGCCGGACTCGGAATGGCGCGAGACTTTAGGAGGCACCTCCGTGTGCCAAAAATAGGCCACGGGCACAGCCGCGCCCAAAAATACCCGCCCAAAGGCCGGGGCGCCAAGTTCGTCCAGCGGAAAAAGGCCATAAAAACGGGTGGGCTATAGCCTTGGGGGGTGGGGCAGGCCTACTTCGTCCGCCGGACTCGGAATGGCGCGAGACTTTGCGAGGTGCCTCCGTGTACCAAAAATAGGCCGCGGGCACAGCCGCGCCCAAAAATACCCGCCCGAAGGTAGGGACGCCAAGTTCGTCCTGCGGAAAAAGGCCACAAAAACGGGTGGGCTATAGCCTTGGGGGGTGGGGCTGGCCCACTTCGTCCGCCGGACTTGGAATGGTGCGAGACTTTGCGAGGAGCCTCCATGCGCCAAAAATAGGCCGCGGGCACAGCCGCGCCCAAAAATACCCGCCCGAAGGCCGGGGCGCCAAATTCGTCCAGCGGAAAAAGGCCACAAAAACGGGTGGGCTATAGCCTTGGGGGTTGGGGCTGGCCAACTTCGTCCGACGGACTCGGAATGGCGCGAGACTTTGCGAGGCACCTCCTTGTGCCAAAAATAGGCCGCAGGCACAGCCGCGCCCAAAAATACCCGCCCGAAGGCCGGGACGCCAAGTTCGTCCTGCGGAAAAAGGCCACAAAAACGGGTGGGCTATAGCCTTGGGGGGTGGGGCTGGCCAACTTCGTCCGCCGGACTCGGAATGGCGCGAGACTTTACGAGACGCCGCCGTGTGCCAAAAATAGGACGCAGGTACAGCCGCGCCCAAAAATACCCACCCGAAGGCCGGGGCGCCAAGTTCGTCCAGCGGAAAAAAGCCACAAAAACGGGTGGGCTATAGCCTTGGGGGGTGGGGCTGGCCAACTTCGTCCGCCGGACTCGGAATGGCGCGAGACTTTGCGAGGCACCTCCGTGCGCCAAAAATATGCCGCGGGCACAGCCGTACCCAAAAATACCCGCCCGAAGGCCGGGGCGCCATGTTCGTCCAGCGGTAAAAGGCCACAAAAACGGGTGGGCTATAGCCTTGGGGGGTGGGGCTGGCCAACATCATCCGCCGGACTCGGAATGGCGCGAGACTTTGCGAGGCACCTCCATGTGCCAAAAATAGGCCGCGGGCACAGCCGCGCCCAAAAATACCCGCCCGAAGGCCGGGGCACCAAGTTCGTACAGCGGAAAAAGTCCACAAAAACGGGTGGGAGATAGCCTTGGGGGGTGGGGCTGGCGAACTTCGTCCGCCGGACTCGGAATTGCGCGAGACTTTGCGAGGCACCTCTGTGTGCCAAAAATAGGCCGCAGGCACAGCCGTACCCAAAAATACCCGCCGGAAGGCCGGGGCGCCAAGTTCGTCCAGCGGGAAAAGGACACAAAAACGGGTGGGCTATATCCTTGGGGGGTGGGGCTGGCCAACTTCGTCCGCCGGACTCGGAATGGCGCGAGATTTTGCGAGGCGCCTCCGTGTGCCAAAAATAGACCGCGGGCACAGCCGCGCCCAAAAATACCCGCCCAAAGGCCGGGGCGCCAAGTTCGTCCAGTGGTAAAAGGCCACAAAAACGGGTGGGCTATAGCCTTGGGGGGTGGGGCTGGCCAACTTCGTCCGCCGGACTCGGAATGGCGCGAGACTTTACGAGGCACCTCCGTGTGCCAAAAATAGCCCACGGGCACAGCCGCGCCCAAAAATACCCCCCCGAAGGCCGGGGCGCCAAGTTCGTCCAGCGGAAAAAGGCCACAAAAACGGGTGGGCTATGGCCTTGGGGGGTAGGGCTGGCAAACTTCGTCCGCCGGACTCGGAATGGCGCGAGACTTTGTGAGGCACCTCCGTGTGTTAAAAATATCCCGCGGCCGCAGCCGCGCCCAAAAATACCCGCCTAAAAAAGGGGCGCCAAGTTCGTCCAGCGGAAAAAGGCCACAAAAACGGGTGGGCTATAGCCTTGGGGGGTGGGGCTGGCCAACTTCGTCCGCCGGACTCGGAATGGCGCGAGACTTTGCGAGGCGCCTCCGTGTGCCAAAAATAGGCCGTGGGCACAGCCGCACCCAAAATACCCGCCCGAAGGCCGGGGCGCCAAGTTCGTCCAGCGGTAAAAGGCCACAAAAACGGGTGGGCTATAGCCTTGGGGGTGGGGCAGGCCAAAGTCGTCCGACGGACTCGGGAATGGCGCGAGATTTTGCGAGGCGCCTCCGTGTGCCAAAAATAGATACCAAGGGCACAGCCGCGCCTAAAAATACCCGCCCAAGGCCGGGCGCCAAGTTCGTCCAGTGGAAAAGGCCACAAAAACGGGTGGGCTATAGCCTTGGGGGTGGGGCTGGCCCAACTGGTCCGCCGGACTCGGAATGGCGTGAGACTTTACGAGGCACCTCCGTGTGCCAAAAATAGCCCACGGGCACAGCCGCGCCCAAAAATACCCCCGTGAAGGCCGGGGCGCCAAGTTCGTCCAGCGGAAAAAGGCCACAAAAACGGGTGGGCTATAGCCTTGGGGGGTGGGACAGGCCAACTTCGTCCGCCGGACTCGGAATGGCGCGAGACTTTGTGAGGCGCCTCCGTGTGCCAAAATAGGCCAAGTGCACAGCAGCGCCAAAAAAATACCCGCCCAAGGCCGGGCGCCAAGTTCGTCCAGCGGTAAAAGGCCACAAAAACGGGTGGGCTATAGCCTTGGGGGGTGGGCTGGCCAACTTCGTCCGCCGGACTCGGAATGGCGCGAGACTTTGCGAGGCGCCTCCGAGTGCCAAAAATAGGCCGCGGTCTCAGCCGCGCCCAAAAATACCCGCCTAAAAAAGGGGCGCCAAGTTCGTCCAGCGGAAAAAGGCCATAAAAACGGGTGGGCTATAGCCTTGGGGGGGGGGCTGGCCAACTTCGTCCGCCGGACTCGGAATGGCGCGAGACTTTGTGAGGCGCCTCCGTGTCCCAAAAATAGGCCGCGGGCACAGTCGCGTCCAAAAATACCAGCCCGAAGGCCGGGGCGCCAAGTTTGTCAAGCGGTAAAAGGCCACAAAAACGGGTGGGCTATATCCTTGGGGGGTGGGGCTGGCCAACTTCGTCCGCCGGACTCGGAATGGCGCGAGATTTTGCGAGGCGCCTCCGTGTGCCAAAAATAGGCCGCAGGCACAGCCGTACCCAAAAATACCCGCCGGAAGGCCGGGGCGCCAAGTTCGGCCCAGCGGAAAAAGGCCACAAAAACGGTGGGCTATAGCCTTGGGGGTGGGCTGGCCAACTTCTGGTCCGCCGGACTCGGAATGGCGCGAGACTTTGCGAGGCGCCTCCGTGTGCCAAAAATAGGCCGCGGGCACAGCCGCGCCCAAAAAGACCCGCCCGAAGGCCGGGGCGCCAAGTTCGTCCAGTGGTAAAAGGCCACAAAAACGGGTGGGCTATAGCCTTGGGGGGTGGGGCGGGAATGGCCGAGACTTTCCGACTGTCGTCCGCCCGGACAGCCGGAATGGCGCGAGACTTTGGGGGTGGAGGCACCTCCGGTGAATGGCGCGAGACTTTAGGAGGCAAAAATAGGCCACGGGCACAGCCGCGCCCAAAAATACCCGCCCAAAGGCCGGGCGCCAAGTTCTGGTCCAGCGGAAAAAGGCCATAAAAACGGGTGGGCTATAGCCTTGGGGGTGGGGCAGGCCTACGCCCGTCCGCCGGACTCGGAATGGCGCGAGACTTTGCGAGGCACCGTCGTGTACCAAAAATAGGCCGCGGGCACAGCCGCGCCCAAAAATACCCGCCCGAAGGCAGGGACGCCAAGTTCGTCCTGCGGAAAAAGGCCACAAAAACGGGTGGGCTATAGCCTTGGGGGGTGGGGCTGGCCCACTTCCTCCGCCGGACTTGGAATGGTGTGAGCCTTTGCGAGGTGCCTCCATGCGCCAAAAATAGGCCGCGGGCACAGCCGCGCCCAAAAATACCCGCCCGAAGGCCGGGGCGCCAAGTTCGTCCAGCGGAAAAAGGCCACAAAAACGGGTGGGCTATAGCCTTGGGGGTTGGGGCTGGCCAACTTCGTCCGACGGACTCGGAATGGCGCGAGACTTTGCGAGGCACCTCCTTGTGCCAAAAATAGGACGCAGCCACAGCCGCGCCCAAAAATACCCGCCCGAAGGCCGGGACGCCAAGTTCGTCCTGCGGAAAAAGGCCACAAAAATGGGTGGGCTATAGCCTTGGGGGGTGGGGCTGGCCAACTTCGTCCGCCGGACTCGGAATGGCGCGAGACTTTGCGAGATGCCGCCGTGTGCCAAAAATAGGACGCAGGTACAGCCGCGCCCAAAAATACCCACCCGAAGGCCGGGGCGCCAAGTTCGTCCAGCGGAAAAAAGCCACAAAAACGGGTGGGCTATAGCCTTGGGGGGTGGGGCTGGCCAACTTCGTCCGCCGGACTCGGAATGGCGCGAGACATTGCGAGGCGCCTCCGTGCGCCAAAAATATGCCGCGGGCACAGCCGTACCCAAAAATACCCGCCCGAAGGCCGGGTCGCCATTTTCGTCCAGCGGTAACAGCCCTCACAACTGGGTGGGCTATAGCCTTGGGGGGTGGGGCTGGCCAACATCATCCGCCGGACTCGGAATGGCGCGAGACTTTGCGAGGCACCTCCATGTGCCAAAAATAGGCCGCGGGCACAGCCGCGCCCAAAAATACCCGCCCGAAGGCCGGGGCACCAAGTTCGTACAGCGGAAAAAGTCCACAAAAACGGGTGGGAGATAGCCTTGGGGGGTGGGGCTGGCCAACTTCGTCCGCCGGACTCGGAATGGCGCGAGACTTTGCGAGGCGCCTCCGTGTGCCAAAAATAGGCCGCAGGCACAGCCGTACCCAAAAATACCCGCCGGAAGGCCGGGGCGCCAAGTTCGTCCAGCGGGAAAAGGACACAAAAACGGGTGGGCTATATCCTTGGGGGGTGGGGCTGGCCAACTTCGTCCGCCGGACTCGGAATGGCGCGAGATTTTGCGAGGCGCCTCCGTGTGCCAAAAATAGACCGCGGGCACAGCCGCGCCCAAAAATACCCGCCCGAAGGCCGGGGCGCCAAGTTCGTCCAGTGGTAAAAGGCCACAAAAACGGGTGGGCTATAGCCTTGGGGGGTGGGGCTGGCCAACTTCGTCCGCCGGACTCGGAATGGCGCGAGACTTTACGAGGCACCTCCGTGTGCCAAAAATAGCCCACGGGCACAGCCGCGCCCAAAAATACCCGCCCGAAGGCCGGGACGCCAAGTTCGTCCTGCGGAAAAAGGCCACAAAAACGGGTGGGCTATAGCCTTGGGGGGTGGGGCTGGCCAACTTCGTCCGCCGGACTCGGAATGGCGCGAGACTTTACGAGACGCCGCCGTGTGCCAAAAATAGGACGCAGGTACAGCCGCGCCCAAAAATACCCACCCGAAGGCCGGGGCGCCAAGTTCGTCCAGCGGAAAAAGCCACAAAAACGGGTGGGAAATAGCCTTGGGGGGGGGGCTGGCCAACTTCGTCCGCCGGACTCGGAATGGCGCGAGACTTTGCGAGGCACCTCCGTGCGCCTAAAAATATGCCGCGGGCACAGCCGTGCCAAAAATACCCGCCCCAAGGCCAGGGCGCCATGTTCGACCAGCGGTAAAAGGCCACAAAAACGGGTGGGCAATAGCCGGGGGGGGGGGGGCTGGCCAACATCATCCGCCGGACTCGGAATGGCGCGAGACTTTGCGAGGCACCTCCATGTGCCAAAAATAGGCCGCGGGTACAGCCGCGCCCAAAAAAACCCCCCCGAACGCCGGGGCACAAAGTTCGTACAGCGGAAAAAGTCCACAAAAACGGGTGGGAGATAGCCTTGGGGGGTGGGGCTGGCCAACTTCGTCCGCCGGACTCGGAATGGCGCGAGACTTTGCGAGGCGCCTCCGTGTGCCAAAAATAGGCCGCAGGCACAGCCGCGCCCAAAAATACCCGCCGGAAGGCCGGGGCGCCAAGTTCGTCCAGCGGGAAAAGGACACAAAAACGAGTGGGCTATATCCTTGGGGGGTGGGGCTGGCCAACTTCGTCCGCCGGACTCGGAATGGCGCGAGATTTTGCGAGGCGCCTCCGTGTGACAAAAATAGACCGCGCGCACAGCCGCGCCAAAAAAAATACCCGCCCCGCAGGCCGCGGCGCCACGTACGTCCAGTGGTAAACGGCCACACAAACGGGTTGGATATATCCTTGGGGGTTGAGGCTGGCCAACTACGTCCGCCGGACTCGGAATGGCGCGAGACTTTACGAGGCACCTCCGTGTGCCAAAAATAGCCCACGGGCACAGCCGCGCCCAAAAATACCCCCCCGAAGGCCGGGGCGCCAAGTTCGTCCAGCGGAAAAAGGCCACAAAAACGGGTGGGCTATAGCCTTGGGGGGTGGGACTGGCCAACTTCGTCCGCCGGACTCGGAATGGCGCGAGACTTTGGGAGGCACCTCCGTGTGTTAAAAACAGGCCGCGGGCACAGCCACGCCCAAAAATACCCGCCCGTAGGCCGGGGCGCCAAGTTCGTCCAGCGGAAAAAGGCCACAAAAACGGGTGGGCTATAGCCTTGGGGGTGGGGCTGGCCAACTTCGTCCGCCTCGGACTCGGAATGGCGCGAGACTTTTCGAGGCGCCTCCGTGTGCCGTGGCCAGGCCGCTGGCACAGCCGTGCCAAAAACACCCCCCCGAACGCCGGGGCGCCAAGATCGTCCCCCGGTAAACTGCCACAAAAACGGGTTGGCTATTGCCTTGGGGGGTGGGGCTGCCAAACTTCGTCCGCCGGACTCGGAATGGTGCGAGACTTTGCAGGCGCCTCCGTGTGCCTCAAATAGGCCGCGGGCACAGCCGCGCCCAAAAATACCCGCCCGAAGGCCGGGGCGCCAAGTTCGTCCAGCGGAAAAAGGCCACAAGGACGGGAGGGCTAAAGCCGTCGGGGGTGGGGGTGGCAAACGTCGTCCGACGGACTCGGAATGGCGCGAGACTTTCCGAGGCACCTCCTTGTGCCAAAAATAGGCCGCAGGCACAGCCGCGCCCAAAAATACCCGCCCGAAGGGCGGGGCGCCAAGTTCGTCCAGCGGTAAAAGGCCACAAAAACGGGTGGGCTATAGCCTTGGGGGGTGGGGCTGGCAAACTTCGTCCGCCGGACTCGGAATGGGGCGAGACTTTGCGAGGTGCCTCCGTGTGCCACAAATAGGCCGCGGGAACAGCCGCGCCAAAAATACCCGCCCGAAGGCCGGGCGCCAAGTCTGCCCTGCGGAAAAAGGCCACAAAAACGGGTGGGCTATAGCCTTGGGGGGTGGGGCTGGCCAACTTCGTCCGCCGGACTCGGAATGGCGCGAGACTTTGCGAGACGCCGCCGTGTGCCAAAAATAGGATGCAGGTACAGCCGCGCCCAAAAATACCCACCCGAAGGCCGGGGCGCCAAGTTCGTCCAGCGGAAAAAAGCCACAAAAACGGGTGGGCTATAGCCTTGGGGGCTGGGGCTGGCCAACATCGTCCGCCGGACTCGGAATGGCGCGAGACTTTGCGAGGCGCCTCTGTGCGCCAAAAATATGCCGCGGGCACAGCCGTACACAAAAATACCCGCCCGAAGGCCGGGGCGCCATGTTCGTCCAGCGGTAAAAGGCCACAAAAACGGGTGGGCTATAGCCTTGGGGGGTGGGGCTGGCCAACATCATCCGCCGGACTCGGAATGGCGCGAGACTTTGCGAGGCGCCTCCATGTGCCAAAAATAGGCCGTGGGCACAGCCGCGCCCAAAAATACCAGCCCGAAGGCCGGGGCACCAAGTTCGTACAGCGGAAAAAGTCCACAAAAACGGGTGGGAGATAGCCTTGGGGGGTGGGGCTGGCGAACTTCGTCCGCCGGACTCGGAATGGCGCGAGACTTTGCGAGGCACCTCCGTGTGCCAAAAATAGGCCGCAGGCACAGCCGTACCCAAAAATACCCGCCGGAAGGCCGGGGCGCCAAGTTCGTCCAGCGGGAAAAGGACACAAAAACGGGTGGGCTATATCCTTGGGGGGTGGGGCTGGCCAACTTCGTCCGCCGGACTCGGAATGGCGCGAGATTTTGCGAGGCGCCTCCGTGTGCCAAAAATAGACCGCGGGCACAGCCGCGCCCAAAAATACCCGCCCAAAGGCCGGGGCGCCAAGTTCGTCCAGTGGTAAAAGGCCACAAAAACGGGTGGGCTATAGCCTTGGGGGGTGGGGCTGGCCAACTTCGTCCGCCGGACTCGGAATGGCGTGAGACTTTACGAGGCACCTCCGTGTGCCAAAAATAGCCCACGGGCACAGCCGCGCCCAAAAATACCCCCGTGAAGGCCGGGGCGCCAAGTTCGTCCAGCGGAAAAAGGCCACAAAAACGGGTGGGCTATAGCCTTGGGGGGTGGGACAGGCCAACTCCTCCCGCCGGACTCGGAATGGCGCGAGACTTTGTGAGGCGCCTCCGTGTGTTAAAAACAGGCCGCGGGCACAGCCGTGCCCAAAAATACCCGCCCGTAGGCCGGGGCGCCAAGTTCGTCCAGCGGAAAAAGGCCACAAAAACGGGTGGGCTATAGCCTTGGGGGGTGGGGCTGGCCAACCGTCCGCCGGACTCGGAATGGCGCGAGACTTTGCGAGGCGCCTCCGTGTGCCAAAAATAGGCCGCTGGCACAGCCGCGCCCAAAAATACCCGCCCGAAGGCCGGGGCGCCAAGTTCGTCCAGCGGTAAAAGGCCACAAAAACGGGTGGGCTATAGCCTTGGGGGGTGGGGCTGCCAAACTTCGTCCGCCGGACTCGGAATGGTGCGAGACTTGCGAGGCGCCTCCGTGTGCCTCAAATAGGCCGCGGGCACAGCCGCGCCCAAAAATACCCGCCCGAAGGCCGGGGCGCCAAGTTCGTCCAGCGGAAAAAGGCCACAAAAACGGGTGGGCTATAGCCTTGGGGGTTGGGGCTGGCCAACTTCGTCCGACGGACTCGGAATGGCGCGAGACTTTGCGAGGCACCTCCTTGTGCCAAAAATAGGCCGCAGGGACAGCCGCGCCCAAAAATACCCGCCCGAAGGGCGGGGCGCCAAGTTCGTCCAGCGGTAAAAGGCCACAAAAACGGGTGGGCTATAGCCTTGGGGGGTGGGGCTGGCAAACTTCGTCCGCCGGACTCGGAATGGTGCGAGACTTTGCGAGGCGCCTCCGTGTGCCACAAATAGGCTGCGGTCTCAGCCGCGCCCAAAAATACCCGCCCGAAGGGCGGGGCGCCAAGTTCGTCCAGCGGTAAAAGGCCACAAAAACGGGTGGGCTATAGCCTTGGGGGGTGGGGCTGGCCGACTTCATCCGCCGGACTCGGAATGGCGCGAGACTTTGTGAGGCGCCTCCGTGTGCGAAAAATAGGCCGCGGGCTCAGCCGCGCCCAAAAATACCCGCCTAAAAAAGGGGCGCCAAGTTCATCCAGCGGAAAAAGGCCACAAAAACGGGTGGGCTATAGCCTTGGGGGGTGGGGCTGGCCAACTTCGTCCGCCGGACTCGGAATGGCGCGAGACTTTGCGAGGCGCCTCCGTGTCCCAAAAATAGGCCGCGGGCACAGTCGCGTCCAAAAATACCCGCCCGAAGGCCGGGGCGCCAAGTTTGTCAAGCGGTAAAAGGCCACAAAAACGGGTGGGCTATAGCCTTGGGGGGTGGGGCTGGCCAACTTCGTCCGCCGGACTCGGAATGGCGTGACATTTTGCGAGCCGCCTCCGTGTGCCAAAAATAGGCCGCAGGCACAGCCGTACCCAAAAATACCCGCCGGAAGGCCGGGGCGCCAAGTTCGTCCAGCGGGAAAAGGACACAAAAACGAGTGGGCTATATCCTTGGGGGGTGGGGCTGGCCAACTTCGTCCGCCGGACTCGGAATGGCGCGAGATTTTGCGAGGCGCCTCCGTGTGCCAAAAATAGGCCGTGGGCACAGCCGCGCCCAAAAATACCCGCCCGAAGGCCGGGGCGCCAAGTTCGTCCAGCGGTAAAAGGCCACAAAAACGGGTGGGCTATAGCCTTGGGGGGTTGGGCTGGCCAACTTCGTCCGCCGGACTCGGAATGGCGCGAGACTTTCCGAGGCGCCTCGGTGTGCCAAAAATAGGCCGCGGGCACAGCCGCGCCCAAAAATACCCGCCCGAAGGCCGGGGCGCCAAGTTCGTCCAGCGGTAAAAGGCCACAAAAACGGGTGGGCTATAGCCTTGGGGGGTGGGGCTGCCAAACTTCGTCCGCCGGACTCGGAATGGTGCGAGACTTGCGAGGCGCCTCCGTGTGCCTCAAATAGGCCGCGGGCACAGCCGCGCCCAAAAATACCCGCCCGAAGGCCGGGGCGCCAAGTTCGTCCAGCGGAAAAAGGCCACAAAAACGGGTGGGCTATAGCCTTGGGGGTTGGGGCTGGCCAACTTCGTCCGACGGACTCGGAATGGCGCGAGACTTTGCGAGGCACCTCCTTGTGCCAAAAATAGGCCGCAGGGACAGCCGCGCCCAAAAATACCCGCCCGAAGGGCGGGGCGCCAAGTTCGTCCAGCGGTAAAAGGCCACAAAAACGGGTGGGCTATAGCCTTGGGGGGTGGGGCTGGCAAACTTCGTCCGCCGGACTCGGAATGGTGCGAGACTTTGCGAGGTGCCTCCGTGTGCCACAAATAGGCCGCGGGCACAGCCAGCCTAAAAATACCCGCCCGAAGCCCGGGCGCCAAGTCTGATCCTGCGGTAAAAGGCCACAAAACGGGGTGGGATTTTGCCTTGGGGGGTGGGCTGGCCAACTTCGTCCGCCGGACTCGGAATGGCGCGAGACTTTGCGAGGCGCCTCCGAGTGCCAAAAATAGGCCGCGGTCTCAGCCGCGCCCAAAAATACCCGCCTAAAAAAGGGGCGCCAAGTTCGTCCAGCGGAAAAAGGCCACAAAACGGGTGGGCTATAGCCTTGGGGGGTGGGGCTGGCCAACTTCGTCCGCCGGACTCGGAATGGCGCGAGACTTTGTGAGGCGCCTCCGTGTCCCAAAAATAGGCCGCGGGCACAGACGCGACCAAAAATACCAGCCCGAAGGCCGGGGCGCCAAGTTTGTCAAGCGGTAAAAGGCCACAAAAACGGGTGGGCTATAGCCTTGGGGGGTGGGGCTGGCCAACTTCGTCCGCCGGACTCGGAATGGCGTGACATTTTGCGAGCCGCCTCCGTGTGCCAAAAATAGGCCGCAGGCACAGCCGTACCCAAAAATACCCGACGGAAGGCCGGGGCGCCAAGTTCGTCCAGCGGGAAAAGGACACAAAAACGAGTGGGCTATATCCTTGGGGGGTGGGGCTGGCCAACTTCGTCCGCCGGACTCGGAATGGCGCGAGATTTTGCGAGGCGCCTCCGTGTGCCAAAAATAGGCCGTGGGCACAGCCGCGCCCAAAAATACCCGCCCGAAGGCCGGGGCGCCAAGTTCGTCCAGCGGTAAAAGGCCACAAAAACGGGTGGGCTATAGCCTTGGCGGGTTGGGCTGGCCAACTTCGTCCGCCGGACTCGGAATGGCGCGAGACTTTCCGAGGCGCCTCGGTGTGCCAAAAATAGGCCGCGGGCACAGCCGCGCCCAAAAAGACCCGCCCGAAGGCCGGGGCGCCAAGTTCGTCCAGTGGTAAAAGGCCACAAAAACGGGTGGGCTATAGCCTTGGGGGGTGGGGCTGGCCAACTTCGTCCGCCGGACTCGGAATGGCGCGAGACTTTAGGAGGCACCTCCGTGTGCCAAAAATAGGCCACGGGCACAGCCGCGCCCAAAAATACCCGCCCGAAGGCCGGGGCGCCAAGTTCGTCCAGCGGAAAAAGGCCACAAAAACGGGTGGGCTATAGCCTTGGGGGGTGGGACTGGCCAACTTCGTCCGCCGGACTCGGAATGGCGCGAGACTTTGCGAGGCGCCTCCGTGTGTTAAAAATAGGCTGCGGGCACAGCCGCGCCCAAAAATACCCGCCCGTAGGCCGGGGCGCCAAGTTCGTCCAGCGGAAAAAGGCCACAAAAACGGGTGGGCTATAGCCTTGGGGGGTGGGGCTGGCCAACTTCGTCCGCCGGACTCGGAATGGCGCGAGACTTTGCGAGGCGCCTCCGTGTGCCAAAAATAGGCCGCTGCCACAGCCGCGCCCAAAAATACCCGCCCGAAGGCCGGGGCGCCAAGTTCGTCCAGCGGTAAAAGGCCACAAAAACGGGTGGGCTATAGCCTTGGGGGGTGGGGCTGGCCAACTTCGTCCGCCGGACTCGGAATGGTGCGAGACTTTGCGAGGCACCTCCGTGTGCCAAAAATAGGCCGCGGGCACAACCGCGCCCAAAAATACCCACCCGAAGGCCGGGGCGCCAAGTTCGTCCAGCGGAAAAAGGCCACAAAAACGGGTGGGCTATAGCCTTGGGGGGTGGGGTTGGCCAACTTCGTCCGCCGGACTCGGAATGGCGCGAGACTTTGCGAGGCACCTCCGTGTGCCAAAAATAGGCCGCGGGCAAAGCCGCGCCCAAAAATACCCTCCCGAAGGCCGGGGCACCAAGTTCGTCCAGCGGAAAAAGGCCACAAAAACGTGTGGGCTATAGCCTTGGGGGGTGGGGCTGGCCAACTTCGTCCGCCGGACTCGGAATAGCGCGAGACTTTGCGAGGCACCTCCGTGAGCCAAAAGTAGGCCGCGGCCACAACCGCGCCCAATAATACCCGACCGAAGGCCGGGGCGCCAAGTTCGTCCAGCGGAAAAAGGCCACAAAAACGGGTGGGCTATAGCCTTGGGGGGTGGGGCTGGCCAACTTCGTCCGCCGAACTCGGAATGGCGCGAGACTTTGCGAGGCGCCTCCGTGTGCCAAAAATAGGCTGCGGGCACAGCCACGCCCAAAAATACCCGCCCGAAGGCCGGGGCGCCAAGTTCGTCCAGCGGAAAAAGGCCACAAAAACGGGTGGGCTATAGCCTTGGGGGGTGGGGTTGGCCAACTTCGTCCGCCGGACTCGGAATGGCGCGAGACTTTGCGAGGCACCTCCGTGTGCCAAAAATAGGCCGCGGGCACAGACGCTGCCAAAAATACCCTCCCGAAGGCCGGGGCGCCAAGTTCGTCCAGCGGAAAAAGGCCACAAAAACGGGTGGGCTATAGCCTTGGGGGGTGGGGCTGGCCAACTTCTTCCGCCGGACTCGGAATGGCGCGAGACTTTGCGAGGCACCTCCATGTGCCAAAAATAGGCCGCGGGCACAGCCGCGCCCAAAAATACCCGGCCGAAGGCCGGGGCACCAAGTTCGTCCAGCGGAAAAAGGCCACAAAAACGGGTGGGCTATAGCCTTGGGGGGTGGGGCTCGCCAACTTCGTCCGCCTGACTCGGAATGGTGCGAGACTTTGCGAGGCGCCTCCGGGTGCCAGAAATAGGCCGCGGGCACAGCCGCGCCCAAAAATACCCGCCCGAAGGCCGGGGCGCCAAGTTCGTCCAGCGGAAAAAGGCCACAAAAACGGGTGGGCTGTAGCCTTGGGGGGTGGGGCTGGCCAACTTCGTCCGCCGAACTCGGAATGGCGCGAGACTTTGCGAGGCGCCTCCGTGTGCCAAAAATAGGCTGCGGGCACAGCCACGCCCAAAAATACCCGCCCGAAGGCTGGGGCACCAAGTTCGTCCAGCGGAAAAAGGCCACAAAAACGGGTGGGCTATAGCCTTGGGGGGTGGGGCTGGCCAACTTCGTCCGCCGGACTCGGAATGGCGCAAGACTTTGCGAGGCGCCTCCGTGTGCCAAAAATAGGCCACGGGCACAGCCGCGCCCAAAAATACCCGGCCGAAGGCCGGGGCGCCAAGTTCGTCCAGCGGAAAAAGGCCACAAAAACGGGTGGGCTATAGCCTTGGGGGGTGGGGCTCGCCAACTTCGTCCGCCTGACTCGGAATGGTGCGAGACTTTGCGAGGCGCCTCCGGGTGCCAAAAATAGGCCGCGGGCACAGCCGCGCCCAAAAATACCCGCCCGAAGGCCGGGGCGCCAAGTTCGTCCAGCGGAAAAAGGCCACAAAAACGGGTGGGCTGTAGCCTTGGGGGGTGGGGCTGGCCAACTTCGTCCGCCGGACTCGGAATGGCGCGAGACTTTGCGAGGCGCCTCCGTGTGCCAAAAATAGGCTGCGGGCACAGCCACGCCAAAAAATACCCACCCGAAGGCCGGGGCACCAAGTTCGTCCAGCGGAAAAAGGCCACAAAAACGTGTGGGCTATAGCCTTGGGGGGTGGGGTTGGCCAACTTCGTCCGCCGGACTCGGAATGGCGCGAGACTTTGCGAGGCACCTCCGTGTGCCAAAAATAGGCCGCGGGCACAGCCGCGCCCAAAAATACCCGCCCGAAGGCCGGGGCGCCAAGTTCGTCCAGCGGAAAAAGGCCACAAAAACGGGTGGGCTTTAGCCTTGGGGGGTGGGGCTGGCCAAGTTCGTCCGCCGGACTCGGAATGGCGCGAGACTTTGCGAGGCACCTAAGTGTGCCAAAAATAGGCCGCAGGCACAGCCGCTCCCAAAAATACCCGCCCGAAGGCCGGGGCGCCAAGTTCGTCCAGCGGAAAAAGGCCACAAAAACGGGTGGGCTATAGCCTTGGGGGGTGGGGCTCGCCAACTTCGTCCGCCGGACTCGGAATGGTGCGAGACTTTGCGAGGCACCTCCGTGTGCCAAAAATAGGCCGCGGGCACAGCCGCGCCCAAAAATACCCGCCCGAAGGCCGGGGCGCCAAGTTCGTCCAGCGGAAAAAGGCCACAAAACGGGTGGGCTATAGCCTTGGGGGTGGGGCTCGCCAACCGTCCGCCGGACTCGGAATGGTGCGAGACTTTGCGAGGCACCTCCGTGTGCCAAAAATAGTCATGGGCACAGCCGCGCCCAAATAAATACCCGCCCGAAGGCCGGGGCGCCAAGTTCGTCCAGCAGAAAAAGGCCACAAAAACGGGTGGGCTATAGCCTTGGGGGGTGGGGCTGGCCAACTTCGTCCGCCGTACTCGGGATGGCGCGAGACTTCGCGAGGCGCCTCCGTGTACCAAAAATAGGCCGCGGGCACAGCCGCGCCCAAAAATACCTGCCCGAAGGCCGGGGCGCCAAGTTCGTCCAGCGGAACAAGGCCACAAAAACGGGTGGGCTATAGCCTTGGGGGGTGGGGCTGGCCAACTTCGTCCGCCGGACTCGGAATGGCGCGAGACTTTGCGAGGCACCTCCGTGAGCCAAAAAGAGGCCGCGGGCACAGCCGCGCCCAATAGTACCCGCCCGAAGGCCGGGGTGCCAAGTTCGTCCAGCGGAAAAAGGCCACAAAAACGGGTGGGCTATAGCCTTGGGGGGTGGGGCTGGCCAACTTCGTCCGCCGGACTCCGAATGGCGCGAGACTTTGCGAGGCGCCTCCGTGTGCTAAAAATAGGCCGCGGGCACAGCCGCGCCCAAAAATACCCGCCCGAAGGCCGGGGCGCCAAGTTCGTCCAGCGGAAAAAGGCCACAGAAACGGGTGGGCTATAGACTTGGGGGGTGAGGCTGGCCGACTTCGTCCGCCGGACTCGGAATGGTGCAAGACTTTCCGAGGCACCTCCGTGTGCCAAAAATAGGCCGCGGGCACAGCCGCGCCCAATAATACCCGCCCGAAGGCCGGGGCGCCAAGTTCGTCCAGCGGAAAAAGGCCACAGAAACGGGTGGGCTATAGACTTGGGGGTTGAGGCTGGCCGACTTCGTCCGCCGGACTCGGAATGGTGCAAGACTTTCCGAGGCACCTCCGTGTGCCAAAAATAGGCCGCAGGCACAGCCGCGCCCAAAAATACCCGCCCGAAGGCCGGGGCGCCAAGTTCGTCCAGCGGAAAAAGGCCACAAAAACGGGTGGGCTATAGGCTTGGGGGGTGGGGCTGGCCAACTTCGTCCGCCGGACTCGGAATGGCACGAGATTTGCGAGGCACCTCCGTGTGCCAAAAATAGGCTGCAGGCACAGCCACGCCCAAAAATACCCGCCCAAGGCCGGGCGCCAAGTTCGTCCAGCGGAAAAAGGCCACAAAAACGTGTGGGCTATAGCCATGGGGGTGGGGCTAGCCAACTTCGTCCGCCGAACTCGGAATGGCGCGAGACTTTGCGAGGCGCCTCCGTGTGCCAAAAATAGGCTGCAGGCACAGCCACGCCCAAAAATACCCGCCCGAAGGCCGGGGCGCCAAGTTCGTCCAGCGGAAAAAGGCCACAAAAACGGGTGGGCTATAGCCTTGGGGGAGGGGTTGGCCAACTTCGTCCGCCGGACTCGGAATGGCGCGAGACTTTGCGAGGCACCTCCGTGTGCCAAAAATAGGCCGCGGCCACAGCCGCGCCCAAAAATACCCTCCCAAAGGCCGGGGCGCCAAGTTCGTCCAGCGGAAAAAGGCCACAAAAACGGGTGGGCTATAGCCTTGGGGGTGGGGCTCGCCAACTTCGTCCGCCGGACTCGGAATGGTGCAAGACTTTCCGAGGCACCTCCGTGTGCTAAAAATAGGCCGCGGGCACAGCCGCGCCCAAAAATACCCGCCCGAAGGCCGGGGCGCCAAGTTCGTCCAGCGGAAAAAGGCCACAGAAACGGGTGGGCTATAGACTTGGGGGGTGAGGCTGGCCGACTTCGTCCGCCGGACTCGGAATGGTGCAAGACTTTCCGAGGCACCTCCGTGTGCCAAAAATAGGCCGCGGGCACAGCCGCGCCCAAAAATACCCGCCCGAAGGCCGGGGCGCCAAGTTCGTCCAGCGGAAAAAGGCCACAGAAACGGGTGGGCTATAGACTTGGGGGTTGAGGCTGGCCGACTTCGTCCGCCGGTCTCGGAATGGTGCCAGTCTTTCCGAGGCACCTCCGTGTGCCAAAAATAGGCCGCAGGCACAGCCGCGCCCAAAAATACCCGCCCGAAGGCCGGGGCGCCAAGTTCGTCCAGCGGAAAAAGGCCACAAAAACGGGTGGGCTATAGCCTTGGGGGGTGGGGCTGGCCAACTTCGTCCGCCGGACTCCGAATGGCGCGAGACTTTGCGAGGCGCCTCCGTGTACTAAAAATAGGCCGCGGGCACAGCCGCGCCCAAAAAATACCAGCCCGAAGGCCGGGGCGCCAAGTTCGTCCAGCGGAAAAAGGCCACAGAAACGGGTGGGCTATAGACTTGGGGGGTGAGGCTGGCCGACCGTCCGCGGACTCGGAATGGTGCAAGACTTTCCGAGGCACCTCCGTGTGCCAAAAATAGGCAGGGGGCGCAGCCGCGCCAATAGTTACCCGCCCGAAGGCCGGGGCGCCAAGTTCGTCCAGCGGAAAAAGGCCACAGAAACGGGTGGGCTATAGACTTGGGGGTTGAGGCTGGCCGACTTCGTCCGCCGGACTCGGAATGGTGCAAGACTTTCCGAGGCACCTCCGTGTGCCAAAAATAGGCCGCAGGCACAGCCGCGCCCAAAAATACCCGCCCGAAGGCCGGGGCGCCAAGTTCGTCCAGCGGAAAAAGGCCACAAAAACGGGTGGGCTATAGGCTTGGGGGGTGGGGCTGGCCAACTTCGTCCGCCGGACTCAGAATGGCACGAGATTTGCGAGGCACCTCCGTGTGCCAAAAATAGGCTGCAGGCACAGCCACGCCCAAAAATACCCGCCCGAAGGCCGGGGCGCCAAGTTCGTCCAGCGGAAAAAGGCCACAAAAACGTGTGGGCTATAGCCATGGGGGGTGGGGCTGGCCAACTTCGTCCGCCGAACTCGGAATGGCGCGAGACTTTGCGAGGCGCCTCCGTGTGCCAAAAATAGGCTGCAGGCACAGCCACGCCCAAAAATACCCGCCCGAAGGCCGGGGCGCCAAGTTCGTCCAGCGGAAAAAGGCCACAAAAACGGGTGGGCTATAGCCTTGGGGGAGGGGTTGGCCAACTTCGTCCGCCGGACTCGGAATGGCGCGAGACTTTGCGAGGCACCTCCGTGTGCCAAAAATAGGCGCGGCCACAGCCGCAAAAAATACCCTCCCAAAGGCCGGGGCGCCAAGTTCGTCCAGCGGAAAAAGGCCACAAAAACGGGTGGGCTATAGCCTTGGGGGTGGGGCTCGCCAACTTCGTCCGCCGGACTCGGAATGGTGCAAGACTTTCCGAGGCACCTCCGTGTGCAAAAAATAGGCCGCGGGCACAGCCGCGCCCAAAAATACCCGCCCGAAGGCCGGGCGCCAAGTTCGTCCCGCGTAAAAGGCCACATAAACGGGTGGGGTTTAGTCTTGGGGGGTGTGGCTGGCCTACTTCGTCCGCCGGACTCGGAATGGTGCAAGACTTTCCGAGGCACCTCCGTGTGCCAAAAATAGGCCGCGGGCACAGCCGCGCCCAATAATACCCGCCCGAAGGTCGGGGCGCCAAGTTCGTCCAGCGGAAAAGGGCCACAAAAACGGGTGGGCTATAGACTTGGGGTTGAGGCTGGCCGACCGTCCCGCCCGGACTCGGAATGGTGCAAGACTTTCCGAGGCACCTCCGTGTGCCAAAAAATAGGCCGCAGGCACAGCCGCGCCAAAAATACCCGCCCGAAGGCCGGGCGCCAAGTTCGTCCAGCGGAAAAAGGCCACAAAAACGGGTGGGCTATAGGCTTGGGGGTGGGGCTGGCCAACTTCGTCCGCCGGACTCGGAATGGCACGAGATTTGCGAGGCACCTCCGTGTGCCAAAAATAGGCTGCAGGCACAGCCACGCCCAAAAATACCCGCCCGAAGGCCGGGGCGCCAAGTTCGTCCAGCGGAAAAAGGCCACAAAAACGTGTGGGCTATAGCCATGGGGGGTGGGGCTGGCCAACTTCGTCCGCCGAACTCGGAATGGCGCGAGACTTTGCGAGGCGCCTCCGTGTGCCAAAAATAGGCTGCAGGCACAGCCACGCCCAAAAATACCCGCCCGAAGGCCGGGGCGCCAAGTTCGTCCAGCGGAAAAAGGCCACAAAAACGGGTGAGCTATAGCCTTGGGGGAGGGGTTGGCCAACTTCGTCCGCCGGACTCGGAATGGCGCGAGACTTTGCGAGGCACCTCCGTGTGCCAAAAATAGGCCGCGGCCACAGCCGTGCCCAAAAATACCCTCCCAAAGGCCGGGGCGCCAAGTTCGTCCAGCGGAAAAAGGCCACAAAAACGGGTGGGCTATAGCCTTGGGGGTGGGGCTCGCCAACTTCGTCCGCCGGACTCGGAATGGTGCGAGACTTTGCGAGGCGCCTCCGTGTGCCAAAAATAGGCCGCGGGCACAGCCGCGCCCAAAAATACCCGCCCGAAGGCCGGGGCGCCAAGTTCGTCCAGCGGAAAAGGGCCACAAAAACGGGTGGGCTATAGCCTTGGGGGGTGGGGCTCGCCAACTTCGTCCGCCGGACTCGGAATGGTGCGAGACTTTGCGAGGCACCTCCGTGTGCCAAAAATAGTCCGCGGGCACAGCCGCGCCCAAAAATACCCGCCCGAAGGCCGGGGCGCCAAGTTCGTCCAGCGGAAAAAGGCCACAAAAACGGGTGGGCTATAGCCGTGGGGGTGGGGCTGGCCAGCAAATCGTCCGCGGACTCGGGATGGCGCGAGACTTCGCGAGGCGCCTCCGTGTGCCAAAAATAGGCCGCGGGCAAAGCCGCGCCCAAAAATACCTGCCCGAAGGCCGGGGCGCCAAGTTCGTCCAGCGGAACAAGGCCACAAAAACGGGTGGGCTATAGCCTTGGGGGGTGGCGCTGGCCAACTTCGTCCACCGGACTCGGAATGGCGCGAGACTTTGCGAGGCACCTCCGTGAGCCAAAAAGAGGCCGCGGGCACAGCCGTGCCCAATAATACCCGCCCGAAGGCCGGGGTGCCAAGTTCGTCCAGCGGAAAAAGGCCACAAAAACGGGTGGGCTATAGCCTTGGGGGGTGGGGCTGGCCAACTTCGTCCGCCGGACTCCGAATGGCGCGAGACTTTGCGAGGCGCCTCCGTGTGCTAAAAATAGGCCGCGGGCACAGCCGCGCCCAAAAATACCCGCCCGAAGGCCGGGGCGCCAAGTTCGTCCAGCGGAAAAAGGCCACAGAAACGGGTGGGCTATAGACTTGGGGGGTGAGGCTGGCCGACTTCGTCCGCCGGACTCGGAATGGTGCAAGACTTTCCGAGGCACCTCCGTGTGCCAAAAATAGGCCGCGGGCACAGCCGCGCCCAATAATACCCGCCCGAAGGCCGGGGCGCCAAGTTCGTCCAGCGGAAAAAGGCCACAGAAACGGGTGGGCTATAGACTTGGGGGTTGAGGCTGGCCGACCGTCCGCGGACTCGGAATGGTGCAAGACTTTCCGAGGCACCTCCGTGTGCCAAAAATAGGCCGCAGGCACAGCCGCGCCCAAAAGTACCCACCCGAAGGCCGGGGCGCCAAGTTCGTCCAGCGGAAAAAGGCCACAAAAACGGGTGGGCTATAGGCTTGGGGGGTGGGGCTGGCCAACTTCGTCCGCCGGACTCGGAATGGCACGAGATTTGCGAGGCACCTCCGTGTGCCAAAAATAGGCCGCAGGCACAGCCGCGCACAAAAATACCCGCCCGAAGGCCGGGGAGCCAAGTTCGTCCAGCGGAAAAAGGCCACAAAAACGTGTGGGCTATAGCCATGGGGGGTGGGGCTGGCCAACTTCGTCCGCCGAACTCGGAATGGCGCGAGACTTTGCGAGGCACCTCCGTGTGCCAAAAATAGGCTGCAGGCACAGCCACGCCCAAAAATACCCGCCCGAAGGCCGGGGCGCCAAGTTCGTCCAGCGGAAAAAGGCCACAAAAACGGGTGGGCTATAGCCTTGGGGGAGGGGTTGGCCAACTTCGTCCGCCGGACTCGGAATGGCGCGAGACTTTGCGAGGCACCTCCGTGTGCCAAAAATAGGCCGCGGCCACAGCCGCGCCCAAAAATACCCTCCCAAAGGCCGGGGCGCCAAGTTCGTCCAGCGGAAAAAGGCCACAAAAACGGGTGGGCTATAGCCTTGGGGGGTGGGGCTGGCCAACTTCGTCCGCCGGACTCGGAATGGCGCGAGACTTTGCGAGGCACCTCCGTGTGTCAAAAATAGGCCGCGGGCACAGCCGCGCCCAAAAATACCCGCCCGAAGGCCGGGGCGCCAAGTTCGTTCAGCGGAAAAAGGCCACAAAAACGGGTGGAATATAGCCTTGGGGGGTGGGGCTGGCCAACTTCGTCCGCCGGACTCGGAATGGCGCGAGACTTTGCGAGGCGCCTCCGTGTGCCAAAAATAGGCCGCAGACACAACCGCGCCCAAAAATACCCGCCCGAAGGCCGGGGCGGCAAGTTCGTCCAGCGGAAAAAGGCCACAGAAACGGGTGGGCTATAGACTTGGGGGTTGAGGCTGGCCGACTTCGTCCGCCGGACTCGGAATGGTGCAAGACTTTCCGAGGCACCTCCGTGTGCCAAAAATAGGCCGCAGGCACAGCCGCGCCCAAAAATACCCGCCCGAAGGCCGGGGCGCCAAGTTCGTCCAGCGGAAAAAGGCCACAAAAACGGGTGGGCTATAGGCTTGGGGGGTGGGGCTGGCCAACTTCGTCCGCCGGACTCGGAATGGCGCCAGACTTTGTGAGGCGCCTCCGGGTGCCAAAAATAGGCCGCGGGCAGCTGGCGCCCAAAAATACCCGTCCGAAGGCCGGGGCGCCAAGTTCGTCCACCGGAAAAAGGCCACAAAAACGGGTGGGCTATAGCCTTGGGGGGTCAGGCTGGCCGACTTCGTCCGCCGGACTCGGAATGGTGCAAGACTTTCCGAGGCACCTCCGTGTGCCAAAAATAGGCCGCGGACACAGCCGCGCCCAAAAATACCCTCCCGAAGGCCGGGGCGCCAAGTTCGTCCAGCGGAAAAAGGCCACAAAAACGGGTGGCCTATAGCCTTGGGGGGTGGGGCTGGCCAACTTCGTCCGCCGGACTCGGAATGGCGCGAGACTTTGCGAGGCACCTCCTTGTGCCAAAAATAGGCCGCGGGCACAGCCGCGCCCAAAAATACCCGCCCGAAGGCCGGGGCGCCAAATTCGTCCAGCGGAAAAAGGCCACAAAAACGGGTGGGCTATAGCCTTGGGGGGTGGGGCTGGCCTACTTCGTCCGCCGGACTCGGAATGGCGAAAGACTTTGCGAGGCGCCTCCGTGTGCCAAAAATAGGCCACGGGCACAGCTGCGCCCAAAAATACCCGGCCAAAGGCCGGGGCGCCAAGTTCGTCCAGCGGAAAAAGGCCACAAAAACGGGTGGGCTATAGCCTTGGGGGGTGGGGCTCGCCAACTTCGTCCGCCGGACTCGGAATGGTACGAGACTTTGCGAGGCGCCTCCATGTGCCAAAAATAGGCCGCGGGCACAGCCGCGCCCAAAAATACCCGCCCGAAGGCCGGGGCGCCAAGTTCGTCCAGCGGAAAAAGGCCACAAAAACGGGTGGGCTATAGCCTTGGGGGGTGGGGCTCGCCAACTTCGTCCGCCGGACTCGGAATAGTGCGAGACTTTGCGAGGCACCTCCGTGTGCCAAAAATAGGCCGCGGGCACAGCCGCGTCCAAAAATACCCGCCCGAAGGCCGGGGCGCCAAGTTCGTCCAGCGGAAAAAGGCCACAAACCGGGTGGGCTATCGCCTGGGGGGTGGGGCTGGCCAACTTCGTCCGCCGGACTCGGAATGGCGCCAGACTTCGCGAGGCACCTCCGTGTGCCAAAAATAGGGCCGCGGGCAAAGCCGCCCAAAAATACCTGCCCGAAGGCCGGGCGCCAAGTTCGTCCAGCGGAACAAGGCCACAAAAACGGGTGGGCTATAGCCTTGGGGGTGGGGCTGGCCAACCGTCCGCGGACTCGGAATGGCGCGAGACTTTGCGAGGCACTTCCGTGAGCAAAAACAGACGCGGGCACAGTATGTAATAATACCCTTGAAGGCCGGGCGCCAAGATCGTCCAGCGGAAAAAGGCCACAAAACGGGTGGGCTATAGCCTTGGGGGTGGGGCTGGCCAACCGTCCGCCCCGGACTCGAATGGCGCGAGACTTTGCGAGGTGCCTCCGTGTGCTAAAAATAGGACGCAGGCACAGCTGCGCCCAAAAATACCCGCCCGAAGGCCGGGCGCCAAGATCGTCCAGCGGAAAAGGCCACAAAAACGGGTGGGCTATAGGCTTGGGGGTGGGGCTGGCCAACCCCGTCCGCGGACTCGGAATGGCACGAGATTTGCGAGGCACCTCCGTGTGCCAAAAATAGGCCGCAGGCACAGCCGCAGCACAAAAATACCGCCCCGAAGGCCGGGAGCCAAGTTCGTCCAGCGGAAAAAGGCCACAAAACGTGTGGGCTATAGCCATGGGGGTGGGGCTGGCCAACCGTCCGAACTCGAAATGGCGCGAGACTTTGCGAGGCGCCTCCGTGTGCCAAAATAGGCTGCAGGCACAGCCACGCCAAAAATACCCGCCCGAAGGCCGGGCCGCCATGTTCGCCCTGCGGAAAAGGCCACAAAAACGGGTGGGCTATAGCCTTGGGGGGTGGGGCTGGCCAACCGTCCCGCCCGGACTCCGAATGGCGCGAGACTTTGCGAGGTGCCTCCGTGTGCTAAAAATAGGCAGCGGGCACAGCTGCGCCCAAAATACCCTTGAAGGCCGGGGCGCCAAGATCGTCCAGCGGAAAAAGGCCACACAAACGCGTCGGCTATAGGCTTGGGGGTGGGGCTGGCCAACTTCGTCCGCGGACTCGGAATGGCACGAGATTTGCGAGGCACCTCCGTGTGCCAAAAATAGGCCGCAGGCACAGCAGCCTTACAAAAATACCCGCCCAAAGGCCGGGAGCCAAGTTCGTCCAGCGGAAAAAGGCCACAAAACGTGTGGGCTATAGCCATGGGGGTGTGGGGCTGGCCAACCCGTCATCCCGAACTCGAAATGGCGAGACTTTGCGAGGCGCCTCCGTGTGCCAAAAATAGGTTGCAGGCACAGCCACGCCAAAAAAATACCCGCCCGAAGGCCGGGCGCCAAGTCTGGTCAGCGGAAAAGGCCACAAAAACGTGTGGGCTATAGCCATGGGGGTGGGGCTGGCCAACCGTCCGCCGAACTCGGAATGGCGCGAGACTTTGCGAGGTGCCTCCGTGTGCCAAAAATAGGCTGCAGGCACAGCCACGCCCAAAAATACCCGCCCGAAGGCTGGGGCGCCAAGTTCGTCCAGCGGAAAAAGGCCACAAAAACGGGTGGGCTATAGCCTTGGGGGAGGGGTTGGCCAACCGTCCGCGGACTCGGAATGGCGCGAGACTGCGAGGCACCTCCGTGTGCCAAAAATAGGCGCGCCACAGCCGCGCCAAAATACCCTCCCGAAGGCGGGGCGCCAAGTTCGTCCAGCGGAAAAAGGCCACAAAAACGGGTGGGCTATAGCCTTGGGGGTGGGGCTGGCCAACCGTCCGCGGACTCGGAATGGCGAGACTGCGAGGCACCTCCATGTGCCAAAAATAGGCGCGGGCACAGCCGCGCCCAAAAATACCAGCCCGAAGGCCGGGCGCCAAGGTCGTTCAGCGGAAAAAGGCCACAAAAACGGGAGGCTATAGCCTTGGGGGTGAGGCTGGCCAACCGTCCGCGGACTCGGAATGGCGCGAGACTTTGCGAGGCACCTCCATGTGCCAAAAATAGGCCGCGGGCACAGCGCGCCCAAAAATACCCGCCCGAAGGCAGGCGCCAAGTTCGTTCAACGGAAAAAGGCCACAAAAACGGGTGGCCTATAGCCTTGGGGTGGGGCTGGCCAACTTCGTCCGCCCGGACTCGGAATGGCGCGAGACTTTGCGAGGCGCCTCCGTGCCAAAAAATAGGCCAAACACAACCGCGCCCAAAAATACCCGCCCAAGGCCGGGCGCCAAGTTCGTCCAGCGGAAAAAGGCCACAAAAACGGGTGGGATATAGCCTTGGGGGTGGAGCTGGCCGACTTCGTCCGCGGACTCGGAATGCGCGAGACTTTGCGGCGCTTCAGTGCCAAAAATAGCCGCGGGCACCGCCGCGCCCAAAATAAACCGCCCCAAGGCCTGCGCGCCAAGTTCGTCCATCGTAAAAAGGCCACAAAAAGGGGTGGGGTTTTGCCTGGGGGGGGGGGGCTGGCCGAGTTCGGTCCAGCGGACTCCAAGCGGAATGGCGCTGAACTTTGTGAGGCGCCTCCGGGTGCAAAAATAGGCCGCGGACACAGCCGTGTGCCAAAAATACCCGATCCCGAGGCCGGGCGCCAAGTTCGTCCAGCGGAAAAAGGCCACAAAAACGGGTGGGCTATAGCCTTGGGAGTGGGGCTGGCCAACTTCGTCACCGGACTTGGAATGGCGCGAGACTTTGCGAGGCACCTCAAATGTGCCAAAAATAGGGCGCGGCACAGCAGCCCAAAATACCCGCCCGAAGGCCGGGCGCCATTGTCGTCCAGCGGAAAAGGCCACAAAACGGGTGGGCTATAGCCTTGGGGGTGGGGCTGGCCAACTTAGTCCCCCGGACTCGGAATGGCGCGAGAATTTGCGAGGCACCTCCATGTGCCAAAATAGGCCGCGGGCACAGCCGCTCCCAAAATACGCCCGAAGGCCGGGGCGCCAAGGATCGTTCAGCGGAAAAAGGCCACAAAAACGGGTGGGCTATAGCCTTGGGGGTGGGCCTGGCCAACTTCGTCCGCGGACTCGGAATGGCGCGAGACTGCGAGGCACCTCCATGTGCCAAAAATAGGCCGCGGGCACAGCCGCCCAAAATACCCGCCCGAAGGCCGAAGGCGCCAAGTCTGTTCAGCGGAAAAGGCCACAAAACGGGTCGGCTATAGTCTTGGGGGTGGGGCTGGCCAACTCTGTCCGCGGACTCGGAATGGCGCGAGACTTTGCGAGGCGCCTCCGTGTGCCAAAAATAGGCCAAAAACACAACCGCGCCCAAAATACCCGCCCGAAGGCCGGGGCGCCAAGTTCGTCCAGCGGAAAAAGGCCACAAAACGGGTGGGCTATAGCCTTGGGGGTGGGGCTGGCCAACTAAATCCGCCCGGACTCGAATGCCGCGAGACTTTGCGAGGTGCCTCCGTGTGCTAAAAATAGGCCGCGGGCACAGCTGCGCCTTAAAAATACCCGCCCGAAGGCCGGGCGCCAAGTTCGTCCAGCGGAAAAAGGCCACAAAAGCGGGTGGGCTAAAGGCTTGGGGGGGGGGCTGGCCAACCGTCCGCGGACTCGGAATGGCACGAGATTTGCGAGGCACCTCCGTGTGCCAAAAATAGGCTGCAGGCACAGCCCACGAAAAATACCCGCCCAAAGGCCGGGAGCCAAGTTCGTCCAGCGGAAAAGGCCCAAAACGTGTGGGCTATAGCCATGGGGTGGGGCTGGCCAACCTTCGTCCCCGAACTCGAAATGGCGCGAGACTTTGCGAGGCGCCTCCGTGTGCCAAAAATAGGCTGCAGGCACAGCCCACGCCAAAAATACCCACGCCCCAAGGCCGGGCGCCAAATTCGTCCAGCGGAAAAGGCCACAAAACGTGTGGGCTATACCCATGGGGTGTGGGGCTGGCCAACCGTCCGCCCGAACTCGGAATGGCGCGAGACTTTCGCGGCGCCTCCGTGTGCCAAAAATAGGCTGCAGGCACAGCCACGCCCAAAATACCCTCCAGGCCGGGCGCCAAGACAAATCCCAGCGGAAAAAGGCCACAAAGCAGGTGGGCTATAGCCTTGGGGGAGGGCTGTGTGATCGCCCGGACTCGGAATGGGCGAGACTGCCGAGGCACCTCCGTGTGCAAAATAGGCCTTGGGCCACACCCAAAAATTCCCTTGAGGCAGGGCGCCAAGGTCGTCCAGCGGAAAAAGGCCACAAAGCGGGTGGGCTATGGCAGCAGGGGGTGGGGCTGGCCAACTTTGTCCGCGGACTCGGAATGGCGCGAGACTTTGAGAGAGCACCTCCATGTGCCAAAAATGAGCCCCGGCCACAGCAGCGCCAAAAATACCCGCCGGAGGCAGGCGCCAAGTTCGTCCAGCGGAAAAAGGCCACAAAAGCGGGTGGGCTATAGTCTTGGGGGGGTGGGGCTGCCCAACCGTCCGCCGGACTCGGAATGGCGCGAGACTTTGCGAGGCGCCTCCGTGTGCAAAAATAGGCGTGGGGCTGCGCGCCAAAATGCCAGCCGAAGGCCAGGCGCAAGTTCGTCCAGCGGAAAAAGGCCACAAAAGCAGGTGGGCTATAGTCTTGGGGGTGGGGCTGGCCACTTGTCCAGCCGGACTCGGAATGGCCTTGAGACTGCGGCGCCTCCGTGTGCCAAAAATAGACCGCGGACACAGCCGCGCAAAAATCACCGCCCGAGCCTGGGCGCCAAGTTCATCCAGCGGAAAAAGGCCACAAAAGCGGGTGGGCTATAGCCTTGGGGGTGGGGCTGGCCAGCCGTCCGTACAGCCGGACTCGGAATGGCGCGAGACTTTGTGGCGCCTCCGTGTGCCAAAAATAGCCGCGGGCACAGCCGCGCCAAAATACCCCGCCCGAAGGCGGGCGCCAAGTTCATCCAGCGGAAAAAGGCCACAAAAGCGGGTGGGGCTATAGCCAGGGAGTGGGGCTGGCCAATGATCCCGCCCGGACTCGGAATGGCGCGAGATTTCAGGGCGCCTCCGTGTGCCAAAAATAGCCGCCAGGCACAACCCAGCAAAAATACCCCCTTGAGGCCGGGCGCCAAGTTCGTCAGCGGAAAAAGGCCACAAAAGCGGGTGGGCTATAGCCTTGGAGTGGGGCTGGCCAACTTCGTCGCGGACTCGGAATGTGCGAGACTTTGCGAGGCGCCTCCGTGTGCCAAAAATAGACGCGCGGCACAGCCGCGCCAAGCCCGCCCGAGGCCGGGCGCCAAGATTCGTCCAGCGGAAAAAGGCCACAAAAGCGGGTGGGCTATAGCCTTGGGGGGTGGGGCTGGCCAACCGTCCGCCGGACTCGGAATGGCGCGAGACTTTGCGAGCGCCTCCGTGTGCCAAAAATAGGCCGCAGGCACAGCGTAAAAAAATACCCTCCCGAGGCCGGGCGCCAAGTTCGTCCAGCGGAAAAAGGCCACAAAACGGGTGGGCTATAGCCTTGGGGGTGGGGCTGGCCAACCGTCCCCCGGACTCGGAATGGGCGAGACTTTCCCGAGGCACCTCCGTGTGCCAAAAAATAGGCCCTTGAGGCACAGCAGCATTAAAAAATACCCGCCCGAAGGCGGGCGCCAAGTTCGTCCAGCGGAAAAAGGCCACAAAGCAGGTGGGCTATAGCCTTGGGGGGTGGGGCTGGCCAGCATATCCCCGGACTCGGAATGGCGCGAGACTTTGCGAGGCGCCTCCGTGTGCCAAAAATAGGCCGCGGGCACAGCCGCGCAAAAACCCGCCCGAAGGCAGGGCGCCAAGACCGTCCAGCGGAAAAGGCCACAAAAGCGGGTGGGCTATAGCCTTGGGGGGTGGGGCTGGCCCACTTCGTCCCACGGACTCGGAATGGCGCGAGACTTTGCGAGGCGCCTCGTGTGTGCCAAAAAAATAGGCGCGGGCACAGCAGCCCAAAAATACCCGCCCGAGGGAGGCGCCAATTTCGTCCAGCGGAAAAAGGCCACAAAAGCGGGTGGGCTATAGCCTTGGGGGTGGGGCTGGCCAACCGTCCCGCCGGACTCGGAATGGCGCGAGACTTTGCGAGGCGCCTCCGTGTGCAAAAATAGGCCCTTGGGCACAGCCGGCGCCAAAAATACCCGCCCGAAGGCCGGGCGCCAAATACCGTCCAGCGGAAAAAGGCCACAAAAGCGGGTGGGCTATAGCCTTGGGGGTGGGGCTGGCCAACCGTCCGCGGACTCGGAATGGCGAGACTTTGAGGCGCCTCCGTGTGCCAAAAATAGGCGCTGGCACAGCGCGCCAAAAATACCACCCGAGGCTAGGGCGCCAAGTTCGTCCAGCGGAAAAAGGCCACAAAAGCGGGTGGGCTATAGCCTTGGGGGTGGGCTGGCCAACCGTCGTCCCGGACTTCGGAATGGCGCGAGACTGCGGCGCCTCCGTGTGCCAAAAAAAGGCCGCAGCTGAGCTATGCCAAAAATACCCGCCCGAAGGCCGGGCGCCAAGTTCGTCCAGCGGAAAAAGGCCACAAAAATGGGTGGGCTATAGCCTTGGGGGTGGGGCTGGCAGCCCTTCGTCCGCGGACTCCGAATGGCGAGACTGCGAGGCGCCTCCGTGTGCCAAAAATAGCCCGCGGGCACAGCCAGCGCCCAAAATATACCTGCCCGAAGGCCGGGCGCCAAGGTCGTCCAGCGGAAAAAGGCCACAAAAGCGGGTGGGCTATAGCCTTTGGGGGTGGGCTGGCCGCCGTCCGCCCGGACTCGGAATGGCGTGAGACTTTAGGCGCCTCCGTGTGCCAAAAATAGGCCGCAGGCACAGCCGCGCTAAAAATACCCTCCCGAAGGCCGGAGCCAAGTTCTTCCAGCGGAAAAAGGCCACAAAAAGCGGGTGGGCTATAGCCTTGGGGGTGGGGCTGGCCAACCGTCCGCGGACTCGGAATGGCGCGAGACTTTGCCAGGCGCCTCCGTGTGCCAAAAATAGGCCTTGAGCACAGCCGTGCCAAAATACCATGCCCGAAGGCGGGCGCCAAGTCGTCCAGCGGAAAAAGGCCACAAAAGCGGGTGGGCTATAGCCTCGGGGGTGGGGCTGGCCAACCGTCCGCGGACTCGGAATGGCGCGAGACTTTGCGTGTGGCGCCTCCGTGTGCAAAAATAGACCGCGGGCACAGCGCGCCCAAAATACCCGCCCGAGGCCGGGGCGCCAAGATTCGTCCAGCGGAAAAAGGCCACAAAAATGGGTGGGCTATAGCCTTGGGGGGGGGAAGTGGGGCTGGCCAACAAGTCCGCGGACTCGGAATGGTGCGAGACTTTGCGGAAGGTGCCTCCGTGTGCCAAAAATAGTCCAGCCCTCGGACACAGCTGCCTCCAAAAACCCGCCCGAAGGCCGCGGGCGCCAAGTTCGTCCAGCGGAAAAAGGCCACAAAAGCAGGTGGGCTATAGCCAGGGGGTGGGGCTGGCCAACCGTCCGCCGGACTCGGAATGCGTGAGACTTTGCGAAACCTCCGTGTGCCAAAAATAGGCGCGGGCACAGCAGCCCAAAAATACCCGCCCGAAGGCCGGGCGCCAAGTTCGTCCAGCGGAAAAGGCCCACAAAAGCGGGTGGGCTATAGCCTTGGGGGTGGGGCTGGCCAGCCGTCCGCCCGGACTCGGGAGCGCGAGACTGCCAGGCGCCTCCGTGTGCCAAAAATAGGCAGCAGGCACAGCCGCGCCCAAAAATACCAGCCGAGGCAGGCGCCAAGTTCGTCCCGGAAAAAGGCCACAAAAGCGGGTGGGCTATAGCCTTGGGGGTGTGGGGCTGGCCAACCGTCGCCGGGTTCGGAATGGCGCGAGACTTTTGCGAGGCCTCCGTGTGCCAAAAAGCCCCGCGGGCACAGCCTTGGGGCTGGCCAAAAATACTCCGAGACTTCCGCCCAGGCAGGGCGCCAAGTTCGTCAGCGGAAAAAGGCCACAAAAGCGGGTGGGCTATAGCCTTGGGGGTGGGGCTGGCCAACGTCCCGTCGGACTCGGAATGGCGCGAGACTTTGCGAGGGCGCCTCCGTGTGCCAAAAATAGGACGCAGGCACAGCCGCGCTAAAAATACCCCCGAAGGCGGGCGCCAGATTCGTCAGCGGAAAAAGGCCACAAAAGCGGGTGGGCTATAGCCTTGCGGGGTGAGGCTGGCCAAATCCGCCGGACTCGGAATGGCGCGAGAGACTTTGCGAGGCGCCTCCGTGTGTGCCAAAAATAGGCCGTGGGCACAGCCGCGTCAAAATACCTGCTTGAGGCCGGGCGCCAAATTCGTCCAGCGGAAAAAGGCCACAAAAGCAGGTGGGCTATAGCCTTGGGGAGTGGGGCTGGCCAACCGTCCGCGGACTCGGAATGGCGCGAGTTTGCGAGGCGCCTCGTGTACCAAAAATAGGCAGCAGGCACAGCTGGCGCGCCAAAATACCTCCCGAAGGCCGGGCGCCAAGTTCGTCCAGCGGAAAAAGGCCACAAAAGCGGGTGGGCTATAGCCTTGGGGGTGGGGCTGGCCAACTTAAATCCGCCCGGACTCGGAATGCGCGAGACTTTGCGAGGCGCCTCCGTGTGCCAAAAATAGCCCTGTGAGCACAGCCCGCCCAAAAATACCCGCCCGAAGGCAGGGCGCCAAGTTCGTCCAGCGGAAAAAGGCCACAAAAGCGGGTGGGCTATAGCTTCAGGGTGGGGCTGGCCAACCGTCCGCGGACTCGGAATGTGCGTGAGACTTTGCGAGGGCCTCCGTGTGCCAAAAATAGGCAGCGGGCACAGCCGCGCCCAAAAATTCCCATACCCGAAGGCCGAGGCGCACCAAGTGTCGTCCAGCGGAAAAAGGCCACAAAAGCGGGTGGGGCTATAGCCTTGGGGGTGGGGCTGGCAGAGGCTATCGTCCGCCGGACTCGGAATGGCGCGAGACTTTGCGAGGCGCCTCCGTGTGCCAAAAATAGGACGCGGGCACAGCAGAGCCCAAAAATACGCCCCCGAAGGCCGGGGCGCCAAGTTCGTCCAGCGGAAAAAGGCCACAAAACCGGGTGGGCTATAGCCTTGGGGGGTGGGGCTGGCCAACTTCGTCCGCCGGACTCGGAATGGCGCGAGACTTTGCGAGGTGCCTCCGTGTGCCAAAAATAGGCCGCGTCCACTGGTAGCGCCCAAAATACCGCTTGAGGCCGGGCGCCAAGGTCGTCCAGCGGAAAAAGGCCACAAAAGCGGGTGGGCTATAGCCTTGGGGGTGGGGCTGGCCAACCGTCCGCGGACTCGGAATGTGTGAGACTTTGCGAGGGCCTCCGTGTGCCAAAAATAGGCCGCGGGCACAGCCGCGCGCAAAATACCCGCCGAAGGCCCAGGCGTAAGGTCATCCAGCGGAAAAAGGCCACAAAAAGCGGGTGGGCTATAGCCTTGGGGGTGGGGCTGGCCAGCCCGTCCGCGGACTCGGAATGGCGCGAGACTTTGCGGGGCGCCTCCGTGTGCCAAAAATAGGCCGCGGGCACAGCCGCCCCAAAAATACCCTCCCGAAGGCGGGGCGCCAAGTTCATCAGGCGGAAAAAGGCCACAAAAGCGGGTGGGCTATAGCCTTGGGGGTGGGGCTGGCCAACTTGATCCCCCCCGGACTCGGAATGGCGCGAGACTTTGCGAGGTGCCTCCGTGTGCAAAAATGCAAACCCAGGAACAGCCCGGCAAAAATACCCGCCCGAAGGCCGGGCGCCAAGTTGATCCAGCGGAAAAAGGCCACAAAAGCGGGTGGGCTATAGCCCGGGGGGGTGGGGCTGGCCAAATTCGTCCGCCGGACGCGGAATGGCGCGAGACTTTGCGAGGCGCCTCCGTGTGCCAAAAATAGGATGCGGGCACAGCTGCGCAAAATACCCGCCCGAAGGCCGGGCGCCAAGTTCGTCCAGCGGAAAAAGGCCACAAAAGCGGGTGGGCTATAGCCTTGGGGGTGGGGCTGGCCAACTTCGTCCGCCCGGACTCGGAATGGAGACTTTGCGAGGCGCCTCCGTGTGCCAAAAATAGACGCGGGCACAGCCGCACCCAAAAATACCCGCCCGAAGGCCGGGCCCCCAGTTCAGTCCCAGCGGAAAAAGGCCACAAAAGCGGGTGGGCTATAGCCTTGGGGGTGGGGCTGGCCAACCCCGTCCCGGACTCGGAATGGCGCGAGACTTTGTGAGGCGCCTCCGTGTGCCAAAAATAGGCCCGCGGGCACAGCCGCGCCAAAAATACCCGCCGAAGGCGGGGCGCCAAGTTAAATCCAGCGGAAAAAGAGCCACAAAAGCGGGTGGGCTATAGCCTTGGGGGTGGGGCTGGCCGACTTCGTCCCCGGACTCGGAATGGCGCGAGAACGTGAGAGGCCTCCGTGTGCCAAAAAATAGGCCGCGGGCACAGCGCGTCCCAAAAATAACCGCCCGAAGGCGGGGCGCCAAGTTCGTCCAGCGGAAAAAGGCCACAAAAGCAGGTGGGCTATAGCATTTTGGGGGTGGGGCTGGCCGCCCCGTCCGCGGACTCGGAATGGCCGCGAGACTTTGCGAGGGCCTCCGTGTGCAAAAATAGGCGCGGGCACAGCCGCGCCAAAAATACCCGCCCGAGGCAGGGGCGCCAAGTTCGTCCAGCGGAAAAAGGCCACAAAAGCGGGTGGGCTATAGCCTTGGGGGGTGGGGCTGGCCAACTTCGTCGCGGACTCGGAATGGTACGAGACTGCGAGAGCGCCTCCGTGTGCCAAAAATAGGCTGCGGGCACAGGCGCGCCCAAAAATACCCGCCCGAAGGCGGGCGCAAGATCGTCCAGCGGAAAAAGGCCACAAAAGCAGGTGGGCTATAGCCTTGGGGGTGGGGCTGGCCAACCGTCCCCGGACTCGGAATGGCGCAAGACTTTGCGAGGCGCCTCCGTGTGCCAAAAATAGGCCATGGGCACAGCCGCGCCTAAAAATACCAGCCGAAGGCAGGCGCCAAGTTCGTCCAGCGGAAAAAGGCCACAAAAGCGGGTGGGCTATAGCCTTTGCGGGTGGGGCTGGCCAACCGTCCGAGGGCCGGACTCGGAAGCGGGTGGGGCACGAGACTTTCTGAGGCACCTCCGTGTGCCAAAAATGGGCCGGACTCGGAAGGCACAGCGGGGGCCGCGCCCAAAAATACCCGCCCGAGCAGAGGCGCCAAGTTCGTCCAGCGGAAAAAGGCCACAAAAAGCAGGTGGGCTATAGCCTTGGGGGTGGGGCTGGCCAACCCGTCCGCCGGACTCGGAATGGCGCGAGACTTTGCGAGGCGCCTCCGTGTGCAAAAAATAGGCTGCGAGCACAGCCGCGTCAAAAATACCCGCCCGAAGGCAGGGCGCCAAGATCGTCCAGCGGAAAAAGGCCACAAAAGCGGGTGGGCTATAGCCTTGGGGGTGGGGCTGGCCAACTTCGTCCGGACTCGGAATGGCGTGAGACTTTGCAGGCGCCTCCGTGTGCCAAAAAATATGCCGCAGGCACAGCGCGCCAAAAAGCCCCTCCCGAAGGCCGGGCGCAAGTTCGTCCAGCGGAAAAAGGCCACAAAAGCGGGTGGGCTATAGCCTTGGGAAGTGGGGCTGGCCAACTTCGTCCGCCCGGACTTCGGAATGCGCGAGACTTTGCAGGCGCCTCCGTGTGCAAAAATAGGCAGCAGGCACAGCCGTGCCAAAAATACCCGCCCGATGGCAGGCGCCAAGTTCATCCAGCGGAAAAAGGCCACAAAAACGGGTGGGCTATAGCCTTGGGGGTGGGGCTGGCCAACCGTCCGCCCGGACTCGGAATGGCGCGAGACTTTGCAGGTGCCTCCGTGTGCCAAAAATAGGCCGCGGGCACAGCCGCGCCCAAAAATACCCGCCGAAGGCCGGGCGCCAAGTTCGTCCAGCGGAAAAAGGCCACACAAAGCGGGTGGGCTATAGCCTTGGGGGGTGGGGCTGGCCAACCGTCCCCCGGACTCGGAGGAAGCGCGAGACTTTGAGGCGCCTCCGTGTACCAAAAATAGGCCTTGGGCACAGCCGCGCCCAAAAATACCCGCCCGAAGGCGGGCGCCAAGTTCGTCCAGCGGAAAAAGGCCACAAAAACGGGTGGGCTATAGCCAGCGGGGGTGGGGCTGGCCAACCGTCCGCGGACTCGGAATGGCGCGAGACTTTGCGATGGGGGCCTCCGTGTGCAAAAATAGGCATGGGCACAGGCGCACCAAAATACCCGCCCGAAGGCGGGGCGCCCAAGTTCGTCCAGCGGAAAAAGGCCACAAAAACGGGTGGGCTATAGCCTTGGGGGTGGGGCAGGCCAACAAATCCGCGGACTCGGAATGCGAGACTTTGCGGGGCCTCCGTGTGCCAAAAATAGGCATGGGCACAGCCGCGCTAAAAATACCCGCCCGAAGGCCAGGCGCCAAGTTCATCCAGCGGAAAAAGGGGCCAAAAACGGGGGGGCTATATCCCTGGGGGGTGGGGCTGGCCAGCTTCATCCGCCGGACTCGGAATGACGCGAGACTTTGCGAGGGGTCTCCGTATGCCAAAAATAGGCGCGGGCACAGCCAGCGTCCAAAAATTCCCGCCCGAAGGCCGGGCGCCAAGTTCGTCAGCGGAAAAAGGCCACAAAAGCGGGTGGGCTATAGCCTTGGGGGGTGGGGCTGTCCAACAAATCCCGCGGACTCGGAATGGTGCGAGACTTTGCGGCGCCTCCGTGTGCCAAAAATAGGCCGCGGGCACAGCCGCGCCCAAAATACTTCATCCGAAGGCCGGGCGCCAAGTTCGTCCAGCGGAAAAAGGCCACAAAGCGGGTGGGCTATAGCCTTGGGGGTGGGGCTGGCCAACTCCGTCCGGACTCGGAATGGCTTGAGACTTTGCGAGGCGCCTCCGTGTGCCAAAAATAGGCCATGAGCACAGCCCAGCGCCCAAAAATACCCGCCCGAAGGCCGGGCGCCAAGTTCGTCCAGCGGAAAAAGGCCACAAAGCGGGTGGGCTATAGCCTTGGGGGTAGGGCTGGGCGGCGTCCGTCCGCCGGACTCGGAATGCGCGAGACTTTGCGAGGCGCCTCCGTGTGTGCAAAAATAGGCCGCGGGCACACGCGCCCAAAAATACCCGCCCGAAGGCCGGGCGCCAAGTTCGTCCAGCGGAAAAAGGCCACAAAAGCGGGTGGGCTATAGCCTTGGGGGGGTGGGGCTGGCCAACCGTCCGCCGGACTCGGAATGCGCGAGACATTGCGAGGCGCCTCCGTGTGCCAAAAATAGGCCGCGGGCACAGCCAGCAAAATACCCGCCCGAGGCCGGGCGCCAAGTTATTCCTGCGGAAAAAGGCCAGAAAAACGGGTGGGCTATAGCCTTGCGGGGTGGGGCTTGCCAACTTCGTCCGCCGGACTCGGAATGGCGCGAGACTTTGCGAGGTGCCTCCGTGTGCCAAAAATAGGCCGCGGGCATAGCCGCGCCCAAAAATACCCCCCGAAGGCTGGTGCGCCAAGTTCGTCCAGCGGAAAAAGGCCACAAAAACGGGTGGGCTATAGCCTTGGGGGGTGGGGCTGGCCAACTTCGTCCTCCGGACTCGGAATGGCGCGAGACTTTGTGAGGCACCTCCGTGTGCCATAAATAGGCCGTGGGCACAGCCGCGCCCAAAAATACCCGCCCGAAGGCCGGAGAGCCAAGTTCGTCCAGCGGAAAAAGGCCACAAAAACGGGAGGGCTATAGCCTTTGGGGGTGGGGCTGGCCAACTTCGACCGCGGACTCGGAATGGCGCGAGACTTTGCGAGGCGCCTCCGTGTGCCAAAAATAGGCCTTGAGCACAGCCGCACCCAAAAATACCCGCCCGAAGGCGGGGCGCCCAGTTCGTCCAGCGGAAAAAGGCCACAAAAGCGGGTGGGCTATAGCCTTGGGGGTGGGGCTGGCCAGTCTTTGTCCGCCGGACTCGGAATGGCGCGAGACTTTGCGAGGGCCTCCGTGTGCCAAAAATAGCCGCGGGCACAGCGCGCCAAAAATACCCGCCCGAAGGCCGGGCGCCAAGTTCGTCCAGCGGAAAAAGGCCACAAAAGCGGGTGGGCTATAGCCTTGGGGGTGGGGCTGGCCAACCCGTCCGCCGGACTCGGAATGGCGCGAGACTTTGCGAGGCGCCTCCGTGTGCCAAAAATAGGCTGAGGCACAGCCGCGCCAAAAAACCCGCTTGAGGCCGGGCGCCAAGTTCGTCCAGCGGAAAAGGCCACAAAAGCGGGTGGGCTATAGCCTTGGGGGTGGGGCTGGCCAACCGTCCGCGGACTCGGAATGGCGCGAGACTTTGAGAGGGCCTCCGTGTGCCAAAAATAGGCCGCGGGCACAGCCGCGCCCAAAAATACCGCCCGAAGGCCGGGCGCCAAGTTCGTCAGCGGAAAAAGGCCACAAAAGCGGGTGGGCTATAGCCTTGGGGGGTGGGGCTGGCCAACCGTCCGCCGGACTCGGAATGGCGCGAGACTTTGCGAGGCGCCTCCGTGTGCCAAAAATAGGCCAACGGAACTGCAGCGCCCAAAAATACCCACCCGAAGGCAGGCGCCAAGTCGTCCCAGCGGAAAAAGGCCACAAAAGCGGGTGGGCTATAGCCTTGGGAAGTGGGGCTGGCCAACTTCATCCGCCGGACTCGGAATGGCGCGAGACTTTGCGAGGCGCATCCGTGTGCCGAAAATATGCCCAGGGCACAGCTGCGCCCAAAAATACCCGCCCGACGGCCGGGGCGCCAAGTTCGTCCAGCGGAAAAAGGCCACAGAAGCGGGTGGGCTATAGCCTTGGGGGTGGGGCTGGCCAACCGTCCGCGGACTCGGAATGGCGCGAGACTTTGCGAGGCGCCTCCGTGTGCCAAAAATAGGCCGTGGGCACAGCCGCGCCCAAAAATACCCGCCCGAAGGCCGGGGCGCCAAGTTCGTCCAGCGGAAAAAGGCCACAAAACCGGGTGGGCTATAGCCTTGGGGGGTGGGGCTGGCCAACTTCGTCCGCCGGACTCGGAATGGCGCGAGACTTTGCGAGCGCCTCCGTGTGCCAAAAATAGGCCGCGTGCACAGCCGCGCCAAAAAATACCCGCCCGAAGGCCGGGGCGCCAAGTTCGTCCATCGGAAAAAGGCCACAAAAACGGGTGGGCTATAGCCTTGGGGTGGGGCTGGCCAAGCCCGTCCGCCGGACTCGGGAATGGCGCGAGACTGCGAGGGCGCCTCCGTGTGTGCAAAAAATAGGCGAATGCAGGCACAGCCGCGCCCAAAAATACCCACCGAAGGCCGGGCGCCAAGTTCGTCCAGCGGAAAAAGGCCACAAAAGCGGGTGGGCTATAGCCTTGGGGGTGGGGCTGGCCAACCGTCCCCCGGACTCGGAATGGCGCGAGACTTTGCGAGGCTCCTCCGTGTGCCAAAAATAGGCCGCGGGCACAGCCGCGCCCAAAAATACCCGCCGAAGGCAGGCGCCAAGTTCGTCCAGCGGAAAAAGGCCACAAAAGCGGGTGGGCTATAGCCTTGGGGGTGGGGCTGGCCAACCGTCCGCGGACTCGGAATGGCGCGAGACTTTGCGAGGCGCCTCCGTGTGCCAAAAATAGGCCGTGGGCACAGCCGCGCCCAAAAATACCGCCCGAAGGCCAGGCGCCAAGTTCGTCCAGCGGAAAAAGGCCACAAAAACGGGTGGGCTATAGCCTTGGGGGGTGGGGCTGGCCAACCGTCCGCCGGACTCGGAATGGCGCGAGACTTTGCGAGGCGCCTCCGTGTGCCCAAAAATAGGCGCGGGCACAGCCGCGCCAAAATAGCCGCCCGAAGGCCGGGCGCCAAGTTCGTCCAGCGGAAAAAGGCCACAAAAGCGGGTGGGCTATAGCCTTGGGGGTGGGGCTGGCCAACCGTCCGCGGACTCGGAATGGCGCGAGACTTTGCGAGGCGCCTCCGTGTGCCAAAAATAGACCTCGGGCTCGCCCTCGACACAAAATACCTCCCAGATGGCCGGCGCGCCAAGGTGGTCCAGCGGAAAAAGGCCACAAAAGGGGGTGGGCTATAGCCTTGGGGGGTGGGGCTGGCCAAATAAAATCCGCCCGGACTCGGAATGGCGCGAGACTTTGCGAGGCGCCTCCGTGTGCCAAAAATAGGCCGCGGGCACAGCCGTGCCCAAAATAACACCCGAAGGCCGGGCGCCAAGTTCGTCCAGCGGAAAAGGCCACAAAAGCGGGTGGGCTATAGCCTTGGGGGTGGGGCTGGCCAACCGTCCGCGGACTCGGAATGGCGCGAGACTGCGAGGCGCCCCCGTGTGCCAAACATAGCCCGCAGCCACAGCCGCGCCCAAAAATCCCCGCCCCAAGGCCGGGCCGCCAAGTTGTTCCTGCGGAAAATGCCCAATAAAACGGGTGGGCTATAGCCTTGGGGGGTGGGGCTGGCCAACTTGATCCCGCGGACTCGGAATGGCGCGAGACTTTGCGAGCGCCTCCGTGTGCCAAAAATAGGCGCGGGCACAGCCGCGCCCAAAAATACCCGCCCGAAGGCCGGGCGCCAGTTCGTCCAGCGGAAAAAGGCCACAAAAGCGGTGGGCTATAGCCTTGGGGGTGGGGCTGGCCAACCGTCCCGCGGACTCGGAATGGCGCGAGACTTTGCGAGGCGCCTCCGTGTGCCCAAAAATAGGCCGCGGGCACAGCCGCGCCCAAAAATACCCGCCCGAAGGCCGGGGCGCCAAGTTCGTCCAGCGGAAAAAGGCCACAAAAGCGGGTGGGCTATAGCAGGGGGTGGGGCTGGCCAACTTCGTCCGCCGGACTCGGAATGGCGCGAGACTTTGCGAGGCGCCTCCGTGTGCCAAAAATAGGCGCGGGCACAGCCGCGCCCAAAATTCCCGCCCGAAGGCCGGGCGCCAAGACAAATCCCAGCGGAAAAAGGCCACAAAAGCGGGTGGGCTATAGCCTTGGGGGTGGGGCTGGCCAACTTCGTCCGCGGACTCGGACTGGAATGCGAGACTCTGAGGCGCCTCCGTGTGCCAAAAAATAGGCCGCAGGCACAGCCGCGCCCAAAAATACCCCCGCCCGAGGCCGGGCGCCAAGTCGTCCAGCGGAAAAAGGCCACAAGCGGGTGGGCTATAGCCTTGGGGGTGGGGCTGGCCAACTTCGTCCCCGCCGGTTCGGAATGGCGCGAGACTTTGCAAGGCGCCTCCGTGTGCAAAAAATAGAACTGTGGCGCTCCCAAAAATGGCACAGCCCGCCGAAGGCGCCAAGTTCGTCCCAGCGGAAAAGGCCACAAAAGCAGGTGGGCTATAGCATTGGGGGTGGGGCGCCAAGGTCGGTCCAGCGGAAAAAGGCCCGTGTGCCAAAGCGGGTATGCCCAAAAATAGCCGCCGAGGGGGTGGGGCTCCCAGCGGAAAAAAGGCCGTCCGGGTGGGACTCGGAATGTGGGGCTGCGAGACTTTGCGAGACTGCGAGGGGCGCCTCCGTGTGCCAAAAAATAGGCCCGCGGGCACAGCGCGCCCAAAAATACCCGCCCGAAGGCCGGGCGCCAAGTTTCGTCCAGCGGAAAAAGGCCACAAAAGCGGGTGGGCTATAGCCTTGGGGGTGGGGCTGGCCAACTTCGTCCGCCGGACTCGGAATGGCGCGAGACTTTGCGAGGCGCCTCCGTGTGCCAAAAATAGGCCGCGGGCAGCGCCCAAAAATACCGCCCCGAAGGCAGGCGCCAAGTTCGTCCAGCGGAAAAAGGCCACAAAAGCGGGTGGGCTATAGCCTTGGGGGTGGGGCTGGCCACTTCGTCCGCCCCGGACTCGGAATGGCGCGAGACTTTGCGAGGCACCTCCGTGTGCCAAAAATAGGCTGCGGGCACAACCGCCTTTTAAAAATACCCGCCCGAAGCCGGGCGCCAAGTTCGTCCAGCGGAAAAAGGCCACAAAAGCGGGTGGGCTATAGCCTTGGGGGTGGGGCTGGCCAACCGTCCGCCGGACTCGGAATGGGCGCGAGACTTGCGAGGCGCCTCCGTGTGCCAAAAATAGGCCGCGGGCACAGCCGCGCCCAAAAATACCCAGCCCGAGGCCGGGCGCCAAGTCGTCCAGCGGAAAAAGGCCACAAAAGCGGGTGGGCTATAGCCTTGGGGGTGGGGCTGGCCAACCGTCCGCGGACTCGGAATGGCGCGAGACTTTGCGAGGCGCCTCCGTGTGCCAAAAATAGGCCGCGGGCACAGCCGCCCAAAAATACCAGCCCGAAGCCGGGGCGCAAGTTCGTCCAGCGGAAAAAAGGCCACAAAAGCGGGTGGGCTATAGCCTTGGGGGTGGGGCTGGCCCCGCCGTCGCCGGACTCGGAATGGCGCGAGACTTTGCGAGGGCCTCCGTGTGCCAAAAATAGGCGCGGGCACAGCCGCGCAAAAATAACCCCGAGGCCGGGCGCCAAGTTCGTCCCAGCGGAAAAAGGCCACAAGCGGGTGGGCTATAGCCTTGGGGGTGGGGCTGGCCAACCGTCCCGCCGGACTCGGAATGGCGCGAGACTTTGCGGGCGCCTCCGTTGCAAAAAATAGACCGTGGGCACAGCCGTACCCAAAAATACCCCCGAAGGCCTGGGCGCCAAGGTCGTCCAGCGGAAAAAGGCCACAAAAGCAGGTGGGCTATAGCCTTGGGGGTGGGGCTGGCCAACCGTCCGCGGACTCGGAATGGCGCGAGACTTTTGCGAGGCACCTCCGTGTGCCAAAAATAGGCTGCGGCACAGCCGCGCCCAAAAATACCCGCCCAAAGGCCGGGCGCCAAGTTCTTCCAGCGGAAAAAGGCCACAAAAGCGGGTGGGCTATAGCCAGGGGTGGGGCTGGCCAACCGTCCGCGGACTCGGAATGGCGCGATACTTCAGGTGCCTCCGTGTGCAAAAATAGGCCTTGGGCACAGCGCGCCAAGCTCTCGCCAGGCGGCGCGCCCTAGTTAAATCCCACCGGAAAGCCACTGGCGGGTGGGCTATAGCAGCAGGGGGTGGGGCTGGCCAACCCCGTCCGCCGGACTTCGGAATGGCGTGAGGCTTTTCGGGCGCCTCCGTGTGTAAAAATAGGCGTGGACACAGCCGCGCCCAAAATACCGCCGAAGACGGGGAGGCGCCAGGGCCGTCCTGCGGAAAGGCCACAAAAGCTTAGGTGGGCTATGGCAGCAGTGGGGCCAGCCCACTTCGTCGCCCCGGACTCGGAATAGCTGTGAGGCTTTTAGGGCACCTCCGTGTGCCAAAAGCAGGCGCGGGCCGCGCCCCATCTCTGTTGACCGGAAGCAAGACCGTCCAGCGGAAAAGGCCACAAAACCGGGTGGGCTATAGCCTTGGGCGGTGGGGCTGGCCAACTTCGTCCGCCGGACTCGGAATGGCGCGAGACTTTGCGAGGCACCTCCGTGTGCCAAAAATAGGCCGCGGGCACAGCCGCGCCCAAACATACCCGCCCGAAGGCCGCGGCGCCAAGTTCGTCCAGCGGAACCTCCGTGTGCCAAAGGCC
>JAUJEM010000017.1:0-17012 GCA_030448935.1 Citrus cavaleriei
TTTACCGCTGGATGAACTTGCGCCCCCGGACTTCGGGGTGGTATATTTGGGCTCGGCTGTGCCGGGTGCCTAATTTTGGCACCCGGAGTCGCCTCGCAAAGTCTCGCGCCATTCCGAGTCCGGGGCGGACAGATTTGGCCAGCCCCACCCCACAAGGCTATAGCCCACCCGTTTTGTGGCCTTTTTCCGCTGGACGAACTTGGCGCCCGGCCTTCGGGGGGGTTTTTTTGGGCGCGGCTGGGCCGCGGCCTATTTTTGGTACACGGAGGCGCCTCGCAAAGTCTTGCACCATTCCGAGTCCGGCGGACGAAGTTGGCCAGCCCCACCCCACAAGGCTATAGCCCACCCGTTTTTGTGGCCTTTTTCCGCTGGACGAACTTGGCGCCCCGGCCTTCGGGCGGGTATTTTTGGGCGCGGCTGTGCCCCGGCCTATTTTTGGTACACGGAGGCGCCTCGCAAAGTCTCGCGCCATTCCGAGTCCGGCGGACGAAGTTGGCCAGCCCCACCCCCCAAGGCAATAGCCCACCCGTTTTTGTGGCCTTTTTCTGCTGGACGAACTTGCCGGCCCGGCCTTCGGGGGGGTATTTTTGGGCGCGGCTGTGCCCGCGGCCTATTTTTGGCACACGGAGGCACCTCGGAAAGTCTCGCACCATTCCGAGTCCGGCGGACGAAGTTGGCCAGCCCCACCCCCCAAGGCTATAGCCCACCCGTTTTTGTGGCCTTTTTCCGCTGGACGAACTTGGCGCCCCGGCCTTCGGGCAGGTATTTTTGGGCGCGGCTGTGCCCACGGCCTATTTTTGGCACACGGAGGTGCCTCGCAATGTCTCGCGCCATTCCGAGTCCGGCGGACGAAGTTGGCCAGCCCCACCCCCCAAGGCTATAAGCCCACACGTTTTTGTGGCCTTTTTCCGCTGGACGAACTTGGTGCCCCGGCATTCGGGCGGGTATTTTTGGGCGCGGCTGTGCCCGCGGCCTATTTTTGGCACACGGAGGCGCCTCGTAAAGTCTCGCTCCATTCCGAGTCCGGCGGACGAAGTTGGCCAGCCCCACCCCCCAAGGCTATAGCCCACCCGTTTTTGTGGCCTTTTTCCGCTGGACGAACTTGGCGCCCCGGCCTTCGGGCGGGTATTTTTGGGCGCGGCTGTGCCCGCGGCCTATTTTCCCAGCACACGGAGGCGCCTCGCATAGTCTCGCGCCATTCCAAGGCCGGCGGACGAGTTGGCCAGCCCCACCCCCAAGGCTATAGCCCACCCGTTTTGTGGCCTTTTCCGCTGGGCCGAACTTGGCGCCCCAGCCTTCGGGCGGGTATTTTTGGGCGCGGCTGTGCCCGCTGCCTATTTTGGAACACGGAGGTGCCTCGCAAAGCCTCGCGCCATTCCGAGCCCGGCGGCCGACGTTGGCCAACCCCACCCCCCAAGGCTATAGCCCACCCGATTTTTGTGCCTTGTTCAGCTGCTCGCACTTGGCGCCCCGGCCTTCGGGCGGGTATTTTCGGGTGCGGCTGTGCCAGTTGGCCTATTTTTGGCACACGGAGGTGCCTCGGAAAGTCTCGCGCCATTCCGAGTCCGGCGGACGGTTGGCCAGCCCAACCCCCAAGGCTATAGCCCACCCGTTTTTGTTGCCTTTTTCCGCTGGACGAACTTGGCGCCCCGGCCTTCGGGCGGGTATTTTTGGGCGCGGCTGTGCCCGCGGCCTAATTTTGGCACACGGTGGCGCCTCGCAAAGTCTCGCGCCATTCCGAGTCCGGCGGACGAAGTTGGCCAGCCCCACCCCCCAAGGCTATAGCCCACCCGTTTTTGTGGCCTTTTTCCGCTGGACGAACTTGGCGCCCCGGCCTTCGCGCGGGTATTTTTGGGCGCGGCTGTACCCGCGGCCTATTTTTCGCACACAGAGGCACCTCGCAAAGTCTCGCGCCATTGCGAGTCCGGCGGACGAAGTTGGCCAGCCCCACCCCCCAAGGCTATAGCCCACCCGTTTTTGTGGCCTTTTTCCGCTGGACGAACTTGGCGCCCCGGCCTTCGGGCGGGTATTTTTGGGCGCGGCTGTGCCCGCGGCCTATTTTTGGCACACGGAGGCGCCTCGTAAAATCTCGCGCCATTCCGAGTCCGGCGGACGAAGTTGGCCAGCCCCACACCCCAAGGCTATAGCCCACCCGTTTTTGTGGCCTTTTTCCGCTGGACGAACTTGGCGCCCCGGCCTTCGGACGGGTATTTTTGGGTGCGGCTGTGCCCGCAGCCTTTTTGGCAGCACGGAGGCGCCTCGCAAAATCTCACGCCATTCCGAGTCCCGGCGGACCAGTGGCCAGCCCCACCCCCCAAGGCTATAGCCCACCCGTTTTTGTGCCCTTTTTCCGCTGGACGAACTTGGCGCCCCGGCCATCGGGCGGGTATTTTTGGGCGCGGCTGCGCCCGCGGCCTATTTTTGGCACACGGAGGCGCCTCGCAAAATCTCGTGCCATTCCGAGTCCGGCGGACGAAGTTGGCCAGCCCCACCCCCCAAGGCTATAGCCCACCCTTTTTTGTGGCCTTTTTCCGCTGGACGAACTTGGCGCCCCGGCCTTCGGGCAGGTATTTTTCGGTTCGGCTGTGCCCGCGTCCTATTTTTGGCACACGGAGGCGCCTCGCAAAGTCTCGCTCCATTCCGAGTCCGGCGGACGAAGTTGGCCAGCCCCACCCCCCAAGGCTATAGCCCGCCCGTTTTTGTGGCCTTTTTCCGCTGGACGAACTTGGCGCCCCGGCCTTCGGGCGGGTATTTTTCGGCGCGGCTGTGCCCGCGGTCTATTTTTGTTACACGGAGGCGCCTCGCAAAGTCTCGCGCCATTCCGAGTCCGGCGGACGAAGTTGGCCAGCCCCACCCCCCAAGGTTATAGCCCACCCGTTTTTGTGGCCTTTTACCGCTGGACGAACTTGGCGCCCCGGCCTTCGGGCGGGTATTTTTGGGCGCGGCCGTGCCCCGGCCTATTTTTGGTACACGGAGGCGCCTCGCAAAGTCTCGCACCATTCCGAGTCCGGCGGACGAAGTTGGCCAGCCCCACCCCCCAAGGCTATAGCCCACCCGTTTTTGTGGCCTTTTTCCGCTGGACGAACTTGGCGCCCGGCCTTCGGACGGGTATTTTTCGGGCGCGGCTGTGCCCGCGGCCTATTTTTTGTTACACGGAGCGCCTCGCCAAGTCTCGCTCCATTCCGCGTCCGGCGGACGAAGTTGGCCAGCCCCACCCCCCTAGCTTATAGCCCCCCCGTTTTTGTGGCCTTTTTCCGCTGGACGAACTTGGCGCCCCGGCCTTCGGGCGGGTATTTTTCGGCGCGGCTGTGTCCGCGGCCTATTTTTGGCAAACGGAGGTGCCTCGCACAGTCTCGCGCCATTCCGAGTCGGGCGGACAGTTGGCCAGCCCCACCCCCCAAGGCTATAGCCCACCCGTTTTTGGGACCTTTTTCCGCTGGACGAACATGGCGCCCCGGCCTTCGGGCGGGTATTTTTTGGGCGCGGCTGTGCCCGCGGCCTATTTTTGGCACACGAAGGCGCCTCGCAAAGTCTCGCGCCATTCCGAGTCTGGCGGACGAAGTAGGCCGGCCCCACCCCCAAAGGCTATAGCCCACCCGTTTTTGTGGCCTTTTTCCGCTAGACGAACTTGGCGCCCCGGCCTTCGCGCGGGTATTTTTGGGCGCGGCTCTGCCCGCGGCCTATTTTTGGCACATGGAGGTGCCTCACAAAGTCTCGCGCCATTCCGAGTCCGGCGGACGAAGTTGGGCAGCCCCACCCCCCAAGGCTATAGCCCACCCGTTTTTGTGGCCTTTTTCCGCTGGACGAACTTGGCGCCACGGCCTTCGGGCGGGTATTTTTGGGCGCAGCTGTGCCCGCGGCCTATTATTGGCACATGGAGGCGCCTTGCAATGTCTCGCGCCATTCCGACTCCGGCGGACGAAGTTGGCCAGCCCCACCCCCCAAGGCTATAGCCCACCCGTTTTTGTGGCCTTTTTCCGCTGGACGAACTTGGCGCCCCGGCCTTCGGGCGGGTATTTTTGGGCGCGGCTGTGCCCGCGGCCTATTTTTGGCACACGGAGGCGCCTCGTAAAATCTCACGCCATTCCGAGTCCGGCGGACGAAGTTGGCCAGCCCCACACCCCAAGGCTATAGCCCACCCGTTTTTGTGGCCTTTTTCCGCTGGACGAACTTGGCGCCCCGGCCTTCGGACGGGTATTTTTGGGTGCGGCTGTGCCCGCAGCCTATTTTTGGCACACGGAGGCGCCTCGCAAAATCTCACGCCATTCCGAGTCCGGCGGACGAAGTGGCCAGCCCCACCCCCCAAGGCTATAGCCCACCCGTTTTTGTGCCCTTTTTCCGCTGGACGAACTTGGCGCCCCGGCCATCGGGCGGGTATTTTTGGGCGCGGCTGTGCCCGCGGCCTATTTTTGGCACACGGAGGCGCCTCGCATAGTCTCGCGCCATTCCAAGGCCGGCGGACGAAGTTGGCCAGCCCCACCCCCCAAGGCTATAGCCCACCCGTTTTTGTGGCCTTTTTCCGCTGGACGAACTTGGCGCCCCAGCCTTCGGGCGGGTATTTTTGGGCGCGGCTGTGCCCGCGGCCTATTTTTGGAACACGGAGGTGCCTCGCAAAGTCTCGCGCCATTCCGAGTCCGGCGGCCGAAGTTGGCCAACCCCACCCCCCAAGGCTATAGCCCACCCGTTTTTGTGGCCTTTTTCCGCTGGACGAACTTGGCGCCCCGGCCTTCGGGCGGGTATTTTTGGGCGCGGCTGTGCCCGCGGCCTATTTTTGGCACACGGAGGTGCCTCGGAAAGTCTCGCGCCATTCCGAGTCCGGGCGGGACAGTAGCCAGCCCCACCCCCCAAGGCTATAGCCCACCCGTTTTTGTTGCCTTTTTCCGCTGGACGAACTTGGCGCCCCGGCCTTCGGGCGGGTATTTTTGGGCGCGGCTGTGCCCGCGGCCTAATTTTGGCACACGGTGGCGCCTCACAAAGTCTCGCGCCATTCCGAGTCCGGCGGACGAAGTTGGCCAGCCCCACCCCCCAAGGCTATAGCCCACCCGTTTTTGTGGCCTTTTTCCGCTGGACGAACTTGGCGCCCCGGCCTTCGCGCGGGTATTTTTGGGCGCGGCTGTACCCGCGGCCTATTTTTCGCACACAGAGGCACCTCGCAAAGTCTCGCGCCATTGCGAGTCCGGCGGACGAAGTTGGCCAGCCCCACCCCCCAAGGCTATAGCCCACCCGTTTTTGTGGCCTTTTTCCGCTGGACGAACTTGGCGCCCCGGCCTTCGGGCGGGTATTTTTGGGCGCGGCTGTGCCCGCGGCCTATTTTTGGCACATGGAGGTGCCTCACAAAGTCTCGCGCCATTCCGAGTCCGGCGGACGAAGTTGGGCAGCCCCACCCCCCAAGGCTATAGCCCACCCGTTTTTGTGGCCTTTTTCCGCTGGACGAACTTGGCGGCACGGCCTTCGGGCGGGTATTTTTGGGCGCAGCTGTGCCCGCGGCCTATTTTTGGCACACGGAGGCGCCTCGTAAAGTCTCGCGCCATTCCGAGTCCGGCGGCCGAAGTTGGCCAACCCCACCCCCCAAGGCTATAGCCCACCCGTTTTTGTGGCCTTTTTCCGCTGGACGAACTTGGCGCCCCGGCCTTCGGGCGGGTATTTTTGGGCGCGGCTGTGCCCGCGGCCTATTTTTGGCACACGGAGGTGCCTCGGAAAGTCTCGCGCCATTCCGAGTCCGGCGGACGAAGTTGGCCAGCCCCACCCCCCAAGGCTATAGCCCACCCGTTTTTGTTGCCTTTTTCCGCTGGACGAACTTGGCGCCCCGGCCTTCGGGCGGGTATTTTTGGGCGCGGCTGTGCCCGCGGCCTAATTTTGGCACACGGTGGCGCCTCGCAAAGTCTCGCGCCATTCCGAGTCCGGCGGACGAAGTTGGCCAGCCCCACCCCCCAAGGCTATAGCCCACCCGTTTTTGTGGCCTTTTTCCGCTGGACGAACTTGGCGCCCGGCCTTCGGGCGGGTAATTTTGGCGCGGCTGTACCCATGACCTATTTTTGGCAGACACAGAGGCACCTCGCAAAGTCTCGCGCCATTGCGAGTCCGGCGGACCAGTTGGCCTGCCCCACCCCCAAGGCTATAGCCCACCCGTTTTTGTGGCCTTTTTCCGCTGGACGAACTTGGCGCCCGGCCTTGGGCGGGGTATTGCAGGCGCGGCTCTGCCCGCGGCCTATTTTTGGTACACGGAGGCGCCTCGCAAAGTCTCGCGCCATTCCGAGTCCGGCGGACGAAGTTGGCCAGCCCCACCCCCCAAGGCTATAGCCCACCCGTTTTTGTGGCCTTTTTCCGCTGGACGAACTTGGCGCCCCGGCCTTCGGGCGGGTATTTTTCGGCGCGGCTGTGTCCGCGGCCTATTTTTGGCACACGGAGGTGCCTCGCAAAGTCTCGCGCCATTCCGAGTCCGGCGGACGAAGTTGGCCAGCCCCACCCCCCAAGGCTATAGCCCACCCGTTTTTGGGACCTTTTTCCGCTGGACGAACATGGCGCCCCGGCCTTCGGGCGGGTATTTTTTGGGCGCGGCTGTGCCCGCGGCCTATTTTTGGCACACGGAGGCGCCTCGCAAAGTCTCGCGCCATTCCGAGTCTGGCGGACGAAGTAGGCCGGCCCCACCCCCCAAGGCTATAGCCCACCCGTTTTTGTGGCCTTTTTCCGCTAGACGAACTTGGCGCCCCGGCCTTCGGGCGGGTATTTTTGGGCGCGGCTGTGCCCGCGGCCTATTTTTGGCACATGGAGGTGCCTCACAAAGTCTCGCGCCATTCCGAGTCCGGCGGACGAAGTTGGGCAGCCCCACCCCCCAAGGCTATAGCCCACCCGTTTTTGTGGCCTTTTTCCGCTGGACGAACTTGGCGCCACGGCCTTCGGGCGGGTATTTTTGGGCGCAGCTGTGCCCGCGGCCTATTATTGGCACATGGAGGCGCCTTGCAATGTCTCGCGCCATTCCGACTCCGGCGGACGAAGTTGGCCAGCCCCACCCCCCAAGGCTATAGCCCACCCGTTTTTGTGGCCTTTTTCCGCTGGACGAACTTGGCGCCCCGGCCTTCGGGCGGGTATTTTTGGGCGCGGCTGTGCCCGCGGCCTATTTTTGGCACACGGAGGCGCCTCGTAAAATCTCGCGCCATTCCGAGTCCGGCGGACGAAGTTGGCCAGCCCCACACCCCAAGGCTATAGCCCACCCGTTTTTGTGGCCTTTTTCCGCTGGACGAACTTGGCGCCCCGGCCTTCGGACGGGTATTTTTGGGTGCGGCTGTGCCCGCAGCCTATTTTTGGCACACGGAGGCGCCTCGCAAAATCTCACGCCATTCCGAGTCCGGCGGACGAAGTGGCCAGCCCCACCCCCCAAGGCTATAGCCCACCCGTTTTTGTGCCCTTTTTCCGCTGGACGAACTTGGCGCCCCGGCCATCGGGCGGGTATTTTTGGGCGCGGCTGCGCCCGCGGCCTATTTTTGGCACACGGAGGCGCCTCGCAAAATCTCGTGCCATTCCGAGTCCGGCGGACGAAGTTGGCCAGCCCCACCCCCCAAGGCTATAGCCCACCCTTTTTTGTGGCCTTTTTCCGCTGGACGAACTTGGCGCCCCGGCCTTCGGGCAGGTATTTTTCGGTTCGGCTGTGCCCGCGTCCTATTTTTGGCACACGGAGGTGCCTCGCAAAGTCTCGCTCCATTCCGAGTCCGGCGGACGAAGTTGGCCAGCCCCACCCCCCAAGGCTATAGCCCACCCGTTTTTGTGGCCTTTTTCCGCTGGACGAACTTGGCGCCCGGCCTTCGGGCGGGTATTTTCGCGGCTGTGCCGCGGTCTATTTTTGTTACACGGAGGCGCCTCGCAAAGTCTCGCGCCATTCGAGTCCCGGCGGACCAGGTTGGCCAGCCCCACCCCCCAAGGTTATAGCCCACCCGTTTTTGTGGCCTTTTACCGCTGGACGAACTTGGCGCCCCGGCCGTCGGGCGGGTATTTTTGGGCGCGGCTGTGCCCGCGGCCTATTTTTGGCACATGGAGGTGCCTCACAAATTCTCGCGCCATTCCGAGTCCGGCGGACGAAGTTGGGCAGCCCCACCCCCCAAGGCTATAGCCCACCCGTTTTTGTGGCCTTTTTCCGCTGGACGAACTTGGCGCCACGGCCTTCGGGCGGGTATTTTTGGGCGCAGCTGTGCCCGCGGCCTATTATTGGCACATGGAGGCGCCTTGCAATGTCTCGCGCCATTCCGACTCCGGCGGACGAAGTTGGCCAGCCCCACCCCCCAAGGCTATAGCCCACCCGTTTTTGTGGCCTTTTTCCGCTGGACGAACTTGGCGCCCCGGCCTTCGGGCGGGTATTTTTGGGCGCGGCTGTGCCCGCGGCCTATTTTTGGCACACGGAGGCGCCTCGTAAAATCTCGCGCCATTCCGAGTCTGGCGGACGAAGTTGGCCAGCCCCACACCCCAAGGCTATAGCCCACCCGTTTTTGTGGCCTTTTTCCGCTGGACGAACTTGGCGCCCCGGCCTTCGGACGGGTATTTTTGGGTGCGGCTGTGCCCGCAGCCTATTTTTGGCACACGGAGGCGCCTCGCAAAATCTCACGCCATTCCGAGTCCGGCGGACGAAGTGGCCAGCCCCACCCCCCAAGGCTATAGCCCACCCGTTTTTGTGCCCTTTTTCCGCTGGACGAACTTGGCGCCCCGGCCATCGGGCGGGTATTTTTGGGGGCGGCTGCGCCCGCGGCCTATTTTTGGCACACGGAGTCGCCTCGCAAAATCTCGTGCCATTCGAGTCCGGCGGGACGGTTGGCCAGCCCCACCCCCCAAGGCTATAGCCCACCCTTTTTTGTGGCCTTTTTCCGCTGGACGAACTTGGCGCCCCGGCCTTCGGGCAGGTATTTTTCGGTTCGGCTGTGCCCGCGTCCTATTTTTGGCACACGGAGGCACCTCGCAAAGTCTCGCTCCATTCCGAGTCCGGCGGACGAAGTTGGCCAGCCCCACCCCCCAAGGCTATAGCCCGCCCGTTTTTGTGGCCTTTTTCCGCTGGACGAACTTGGCGCCCCGGCCTTCGGGCGGGTATTTTTCGGCGCGGCTGTGCCCGCGGCCTATTTTTGTTACACGGAGGCGCCTCGCAAAGTCTCGCGCCATTCCGAGTCCGGCGGACGAAGTTGGCCAGCCCCACCCCCCAAGGTTATAGCCCACCCGTTTTTGTGGCCTTTTACCGCTGGACGAACTTGGCGCCCCGGCCTTCGGGCGGGTATTTTTGGGCGCGGCCGTGCCCCGGCCTATTTTTGGTACACGGAGGCGCCTCGCAAAGTCTCGCACCATTCCGAGTCCGGCGGACGAAGTTGGCCAGCCCCACCCCACAAGGCTATAGCCCACCCGTTTTTGTGGCCTTTTTCCGCTGGACGAACTTGGCGCCCCGACATTCGGGCGGGTATTTTTGGGCGCGGCTGTGCCCGCGGCCTATTTTTGTTACACGGAGGCGCCTCGCAAAGTCTCGCGCCATTCCGAGTCCGGCGGACGAAGTTGGCCAGCCCCACCCCCCAAGGCTATAGCCCACCCGTTTTTGTGGCCTTTTTCCGCTGGACGAACTTGGCGCCCCGGCCTTCGGGCGGGTATTTTTGGGCGTAGCTGTGCCCGCGGCCTATTTTTGGCACACGGAGGTGCCTCGCAAAGACTCGCGCCATTCCGAGTCCGGCGGACGAAGTTGGCCAGCCCCACCCCCCAAGGCTATAGCCCACCCGTTTTTGTGGCCTTTTACCGCTGGACGAACTTGGCGCCCCGGCCTTCGGGCGGGTATTTTTGGGCGCGGTTGTGCCCGCGGCCTATTTTTGGCACACGGAGGCGCCTCGCAAAGACTCGCGCCATTCCGAGTCCGGCGGACGAAGTTGGCCAGCCCCACCCCCCAAGGCTATAACCCACCCGTTTTTGTGGACTTTTTCCGCTGGACGAACTTGGCACCCCGGCCTTCGGGCGGGTATTTTTGGGCGCGGCTGTGTCCGCGGCCTATTTTTGGCACACGGAGGCGCCTCGCAAAGTCTCGCGCCATTCCGAGTCCGGCGGACGAAGTTGGCCAGCCCCACCCCCCAAGGCTATAGCCCACCCGTTTTTGTGGCCTTTTACCGCTGGACGAACTTGGCGCCCCGGCCTTCGGGCGGGTATATTTGGGCTCGGCTGTACCCGCGGCCTATTTTTGGCACACGGAGGTGCCTCGCAAAGTCTCGCGCCATTCCGAGTCCGGCGGACGAATTTGGCCAGCCCCACCCCCCAAGGCTATAGCCCACCCGTTTTTGTGGCCTTTTACCGCTGGACGAACTTGGCGCCCCGGCCTTCGGGCGGGTATTTTTGGGCGCGGCTGTGCCCGCGGCCTACTTTTGGCACACGGAGGTGCCTCGCAAAGTCTCACGCCATTCTGAGTCCGGCGGACGAAGTTGGCCAGCCCCACCCCCCAAGGCTATAGCCCACCCGTTTTTGTGGCCTTTTTCCGCTGGACGAACTTAGTGCCCCGACATTCGGGTGGGTATTTTTGGGCGCGGCTATGCCCGCGGCCTATTTTGGGCACACGGAGGCGCCTCGCAAAGTCTCGCGCCATTCCGAGTCCGGCGGACGAAGTTGGCCAGCCCCACCCCCCAAGGCTATAGCCCACCCGTTTTTGTGGCCTTTTTCCGCTGGACGAACTTGGCGCCCCGGCCTTCGGGCAGGTATTTTTCGGCGTAGCTGTGCCCGCGGCCTATTTTTGGCACACGGAGGTGCCTCGCAAAGACTCGCGCCATTCCGAGTCCGGCGGACGAAGTTGGCCAGCCCCACCCCCCAAGGCTATAGCCCACCCGTTTTTGTGGCCTTTTACCGCTGGACGAACTTGGCGCCCCGGCCTTCGGGCGGGTATTTTTGGGCGCGGTTGTGCCCGCGGCCTATTTTTGGCACACGGAGGCGCCTCTCAAAGACTCGCGCCATTCCGAGTCCGGCGGACGAAGTTGTCCAGCCCCACCCCCCAAGGCTATAGCCCACCCGTTTTTGTGGACTTTTTCCGCTGGACGAACTTGGCACCCCGGCCTTCGGGCGGGTATTTTTGGGCGCGGCTGTGTCCGCGGCCTATTTTTGGCACACGGAGGCGCCTCGCAAAGTCTCGCGCCATTCCGAGTCCGGCGGACGAAGTTGGCCAGCCCCACCCCCTAAGGCTATAGCCCACCCGTTTTTGTGGCCTTTTACCGCTGGATGAACTTGGCGCCCCGGCCTTCGGGCGGGTATATTTGGGCTCGGCTGTGCCCGCGGCCTAATTTTGGCACACGGAGGCGCCTCGCAAAGTCTCGCGCCATTCCGAGTCCGGCGGACGAATTTGGCCAGCCCCACCCCCCAAGGCTATAGCCCACCCGTTTTTGTGGCCTTTTTCCGCTGGACGAACTTGGCGCCCCGGCCTTCGGGCGGGTATTTTTGGGCGCGGCTGTGCCCCGGCCTATTTTTGGTACACGGAGGCGCCTCGCAAAGTCTCGCACCATTCCGAGTCCGGCGGACGAAGTTGGCCAGCCCCACCCCCCAAGGCAATAGCCCACCCGTTTTTGTGGCCTTTTTCCGCTGGACGAACTTGGCGCCCCGGCCTTCGGGGGGGTATTTTTGGGCGCGGCTGTGCCCGCAGCCTATTTTTGGCACACGGAGGCACCTCGGAAAGTCTCGCACCATTCCGAGTCCGGCGGACGAAGTTGGCCAGCCCCACCCCCCAAGGCTATAGCCCACCCGTTTTTGTGGCCTTTTTCCGCTGGACGAACTTGGCGCCCCGGCCTTCGGGCAGGTATTTTTCGGCGTAGCTGTGCCCGCGGCCTATTTTTGGCACACGGAGGTGCCTCGCAAAGACTCGCGCCATTCCGAGTCCGGCGGACGAAGTTGGCCAGCCCCACCCCCCAAGGCTATAGCCCACCCGTTTTTGTGGCCTTTTACCGCTGGACGAACTTGGCGCCCCGGCCTTCGGGCGGGTATTTTTGGGCGCGGTTGTGCCCGCGGCCTATTTTTGGCACACGGAGGCGCCTATCAAAGACTCGCGCCATTCCGAGTCCGGCGGACGAAGTTGTCCAGCCCCACCCCCCAAGGCTATAGCCCACCCGTTTTTGTGGACTTTTTCCGCTGGACGAACTTGGCGCCCCGGCCTTCGGGCGGGTATTTTTGGGCGCGGCTGTGCCCCGGCCTATTTTTGGTACACGGAGGCGCCTCGCAAAGTCTCGCGCCATTCCGAGTCCGGCGGACGAAGTTGGCCAGCCCCACCCCCCAAGGCTATAGCCCACCCGTTTTTGTGGCCTTTTTCCGCTGGACGAACTTGGTGCGCCGACATTCGGGCGGGTATTTTTGGGCGCGGCTATGCCCGCGGCCTATTTTGGGCACACGGAGGCGCCTCGCAAAGTCTCGCGCCATTCCGAGTCCGGCGGACGAAGTTGGCCAGCCCCACCCCCCAAGGCTATAGCCCACCCGTTTTTGTGGCCTTTTTCCGCTGGACGAACTTGGCGCCCCGGCCTTCGGGCAGGTATTTTTCGGCGTAGCTGTGCCCGCGGCCTATTTTTGGCACACGGAGGTGCCTCGCAAAGACTCGCGCCATTCCGAGTCCGGCGGACGAAGTTGGCCAGCCCCACCCCCCAAGGCTATAGCCCACCCGTTTTTGTGGACTTTTACCGCTGGACGAACTTGGCGCCCCGGCCTTCGGGCGGGTATTTTTGGGCGCGGGTGTGCCCATGGCCTGGCCCCACAGCACACGGAGGCGCCTATCAAAGACTCGCGCCATTCCGAGTCCGGCGGACGAAGTTGTCCAGCCCCACCCCCCAAGGCTATAGCCCACCCGTTTTTGTGGACTTTTTCCGCTGGACGAACTTGGCACCCCGGCCTTCGGGCGGGTATTTTTGGGCGCGGCTGTGTCCGCGGCCTATTTTTGGCACACGGAGGCGCCTCGCAAAGTCTCGCGCCATTCCGAGTCCGGCGGACGAAGTTGGCCAGCCCCACCCCCTAAGGCTATAGCCCACCCGTTTTTGTGGCCTTTTACCGCTGGATGAACTTGGCGCCCCGGCCTTCGGGCGGGTATATTTGGGCTCGGCTGCGCCCGCGGCCTAATTTTGGCACACGGAGGCGCCTCGCAAAGTCTCGCTCCATTCCGAGTCCGGCGGACGAAGTTGGCCAGCCCCACCCCCCAAGGCAATAGCCCACCCGTTTTTGTGGCCTTTTTCCGCTGGACGAACTTGGCGCCCCGGCCTTCGGGGGGGTATTTTTGGGCGTGGCTGTGCCCGCGGCCTATTTTTGGCACACGGAGGCACCTCGGAAAGTCTCGCACCATTCCGAGTCCGGCGGACGAAGTTGGCCAGCCCCACCCCCCAAGGCTATAGCCCACCCGTTTTTGTGGCCTTTTTCCGCTGGACGAACTTGGCGCCCCGGCCTTCGGGCAGGTATTTTTGGGCGCGGCTGTGCCCACGGCCTATTTTTGGCACACGGAGGTGCCTCGCAATGTCTCGCGCCATTCCGAGTCCGGCGGACGAAGTTGGCCAGCCCCACCCCCCAAGGCTATAAGCCCACACGTTTTTGTGGCCTTTTTCCGCTGGACGAACTTGGTGCCCCGGCATTCGGGCGGGTATTTTTGGGCGCGGTTGTGCCCGCGGCCTATTTTTGGCACACGGAGGCGCCTCGAAAAGTCTCGCTCCATTCCGAGTCCGGCGGACGAAGTTGGCCAGCCCCACCCCCCAAGGCTATAGCCCACCCGTTTTTGTGGCCTTTTTCCGCTGGACGAACTTGGCGCCCCGGCCTTCGGGCGGGTATTTTTGGGCGCGGCTGTGCCCGCGGCCTATTTTTGGCACACGGAGGCGCCTCGCATAGTCTCGCGCCATTCCAAGGCCGGCGGACGAAGTTGGCCAGCCCCACCCCCCAAGGCTATAGCCCACCCGTTTTTGTGGCCTTTTTCCGCTGGACGAACTTGGCGCCCCAGCCTTCGGGCGGGTATTTTTGGGCGCGGCTGTGCCCTTTGACCTATTTTGTAACACGGAGGTGCCTCGCAAAGTCTCGCGCCATTCCGAGTCCGGCGGCCGAAGTTGGCCAACCCCACCCCCCAAGGCTATAGCCCACCCGTTTTTGTGGCCTTTTTCCGCTGGACGAACTTGGCGCCCCGGCCTTTGGGCGGGTATTAATGGCCCGGCGGTGCGCGCGGCCAATTTTTGGCACACGGAGGTGCCTCGGAAAGTCTCGCGCCATTCCGAGTCCGGGCGGACCGAGTTGGCCAGCCCCACCCCCCGCTATAGCGCACCCGTTTTTGGGGCCTTTTCCCGCGGTAGTAACTGGGGGCCCCGGCCTCGGGGGTGTAATTTTGGGTGCGGCTGTGCCCGCGGCCTATTTTTGGCACACGGGGGCGCCTCGCAAAGTCTCGCGCCATTCCGAGTCCGGCGGACGAAGTTGGCCAGCCCCACCCCCCAAGGCTATAGCCCACCCGTTTTTGTGGCCTTTTTCCGCTGGACGAACTTGGTGCCCCGGCCTTCGCGCGGGTATTTTTGGGCGCGGCTGTACCCGCGGCCTATTTTTCGCACACAGAGGCACCTCGCAAAGTCTCGCGCCATTGCGAGTCCGGCGGACGAAGTTGGCCAGCCCCACCCCCCAAGGCTATAGCCCACCCGTTTTTGTGGCCTTTTTCCGCTGGACGAACTTGGCGCCCCGGCCTTCGGGCGGGTATTTTTGGGCGCGGCTCTGCCCGCGGCCTATTTTTGGTACACGGAGGCGCCTCGCAAAGTCTCGCGCCATTCCGAGTCCGGCGGACGAAGTTGGCCAGCCCCACCCCCCAAGGCTATAGCCCACCCGTTTTTGTGGCCTTTTTCCGCTGGACGAACTTGGCGCCCCGGCCTTCGGGCGGGTATTTTTCAGCGCGGCTATGCCCGCGGTCTATTTTTGGTACACGGAGGCACCTCGTAAAGTCTCGCTCCATTCCGAGTCCGGCGGACGAAGTTGGCCAGCCCCACCCCCCAAGGCTATAGCCCACCCGTTTTTGTGGCCTTTTTCCGCTAGACGAACTTGGCGCCCCGGCCTTGGGCGGGGTATTTTGGGAGCGGCTGTGCCGCGGCTAATTTTGGCACACACGGGGCGCCTCGCAAAATCTCGCGGCATTCGAGTCCGGGCGGACGAAGTTGGCCAGCCCCACCCCCAAGGCTATAGCCCACCCGTTTTGTGGCCTTTTTCCGCTGGACGAACTTGGCGCCCGGCCTTGGGGCGGGTATTTTTCAGCGGCTGTGCCCGCGGTCTATTTTTGGCACACGGAGGCGCCTCGTAAAGTCTCGCGCCATTCCGAGTCCGGCGGACGAAGTTGGCCAGCCCCACCCCCCAAGGCTATAGCCCACCCGTTTTTGTGGCCTTTTTCCGCTAGACGAACTTGGCGCCCCGGCCTTCGGGCGAGTATTTTTGGGAGCGGCTGTGCCCGCGGCCTATTTTTGGCACACGGAGGCCCCTCGTAAAGTCTCACGCCATTACGAGGCCGGCGGACGAAGTTGGCCAGCCCCACCCCCCAAGGCTATAGCCCACCCGTTTTTGTGCCCTTTTTCCGCTGGACGAACTTGGCGCCCCGGCCATCGGGCGGGTATTTTTGGACGCGGCTGTGCCCGCGGCTTATTTTTGGCACACGGAGGCGCCTCGCAAAGTCTCCCGCCATTCCGAGTCCGGCGGACGAAGTTGGCCAGCCCCACCCCCCAAGGCTATAGCCCACCCGTTTTTGTGGCCTTTTTCCGCTGGACGCACTTGGCGCCCCGGCCTTCGGGTGGGTATTTTTGGGTGCGGCTGTGCCCGCGGCCTATTTTTGGCACACGGAGGTGCCTCGTAAAATCTCGCGGCATTCCGAGTCCGGCGGACGAAGTTGGCCAGCCCCACCCCCCAAGGCTATAGCCCACCCGTTTTTGTGGCCTTTTTCCGCTGGACGAACTTGGCGCCCCGGCCTTCGGGCGGGTATTTTTCAGCACGGCTGTGCCCGCGGTCTATTTTTGGCACACGGAGGCGCCTCGTAAAGTCTCGCGCCATTCCGAGTCCGGCGGACGAAGTTGGCCAGCCCCACCCCCCAAGGCTATAGCCCACCCGTTTTTGTGGCCTTTTTCCGCTAGACGAACTTGGCGCCCCGGCCTTCGGGCGGGTATTTTTGGGCGCGGCTGTGCCCGCGGCCTATTTTTGGCACACGGAGGCCCCTCGTAAAGTCTCACGCCATTCCGAGGCCGGCGGACGAAGTTGGCCAGCCCCACCCCCCAAGGCTATAGCCCACCGGTTTTTGTGGCCTTTTTCCGCTGGACGAACTTGGCGCCCCGGCCTTCGGGCGGGTATTTTTGGGCGCGGCTGTGCCCGCGGCCTATTTTTGGCACACGGAGGTGCCTCGCAAAATCTCGCGGCATTCCGAGTCCGGCGGACGAAGTTGGCCAGCCCCACCCCCCAAGGCTATAGCCCACCCGTTTTTGTGGCCTTTTTCCGCTGGACGAACTTGGCGCCCCGGCCTTCGGGCGGGTATTTTTCAGCGCGGCTGTGCCCGCGGTCTATTTTTGGCACACGGAGGCGCCTCGTAAAGTCTCGCGCCATTCCGAGTCCGGCGGACGAAGTTGGCCAGCCCCACCCCCCAAGGCTATAGCCCACCCGTTTTTGTGGCCTTTTTCCGCTAGACGAACTTGGCGCCCCGGCCTTCGGGCGAGTATTTTTGGGAGCGGCTGTGCCCGCAGCCTATGTTTGGCACACGGAGGCCCTCGTAAGTCTCACGCCATTACGAGGCCGGGCGGCCCAGTTGGCCAGCCCCACCCCCAAGGCTATAGCCCACCCGTTTTTGTGCCCTTTTTCCGCTGGACGACCCTGGCGCCCGGCCATCGGGCGGGTATTTTGACGTGGCTGTGCCCGCGGCTTATTTTGGCACACGGAGGCGCCTCGCAAGTCTCCCGCCATTCGAGTCCGCGGAGGGCCCAGTTGCCAGCCCCACCCCCCAAGGCTATAGCCCACCCGTTTTTGTGGCCTTTTTTTCCGCTGGACGCACTTGGCGCCCGGCCTTGGGTGGG
>JAUJEM010000170.1:0-55000 GCA_030448935.1 Citrus cavaleriei
CCACCACCCACAGCTTCAAAGGTACATACCAACATAACCAGAATATGGATATCTTGAACTGCTGAAGGAGCTGGCACTCTGACTCTTCTGATCCTGTAGGTCCTGCAGTTACAATTTGTTAAAGTCCTGCCATAGCCGTGCAAGTCATAAAAATAGCAAGTATACTCACAGAAGATGAAGGCTTGGTCTCACTGCACTATTTCTGGAAGAGGCAGAAAATTTCTCTGAAAATATTCTGTCTACCCGTTCTCTCGCATCAAAAGCACCTCTTTCAGCCATTGCTTTTCCATATGCACGCTCTCGAGCCTCTGCAGTTGCTCTCTCAACAGCAGCACGCTCTGCCTGAGTCTGGCCTCCATAGATGTTTTCTCAGCTAATGACTTCTCCTTAGCCTCAGCACAAGCCTTCTCCAGTCTTTCCGTGCCTCTGCCAGTGCTCTTTGTCGAAATTCAGCAGTTGCTCTCTCACAGCAGCTCTTTCTGCCCTCTCACGGGCTTCAGCAAAGGCCCTTTCACGAGCTTCAAGAGTAGCTATGTCAACAGCCATCTATCCTTTTCCCTTTCCCTCTCCCTCTCCCTCTCTTCTTGATCCTCCTAAGGCGTTCAATTTCTAGCTCTCTTTGCCTTTTCACCCTTTCAGCATCTTTATCTTTTGATGTAAGTGTCACACTCACATTCTTCTCTCTTCTTTCCAAACTCTCACTTGCATTTGCCCGACTGAGCAGTTTTCTGAATACTTCCTTTCCTGCCCAGCATCGACTGCTGAGCAGCTTCCATTTTCCTACCATTTTGAGCAGATTCTTTCACCAGTTGAGTTGGCATGAATTTGTCCTGGTCTAATTTCTGATTCAAGCCAACATCAACTTGGGTCTGCTTGATGTTATTTTCTCTCTCCCCCCACTCATTAGCAAACTTCTTCTCTTGATTTTTGGTACTGGCATCTGGCTGGAGGCCACTCGTAGTTTTCTCCTGTCCAGTGCCTGTTCCAGACTCATCCATTGTTTGTGCACAGTGGTCTTCACAAATGACTCTGCAACATCTTTCATTTCAAGTTTGCATTCTTCTTGTTTTAAGTTGCCTTGGCCAAGCCAAATACTTCAAATTTTCTGTCATCAACACATTTGTGGTTTCGACTGCCTCTCCTTCAAGTTCATTGTCACTGTTGCCAATCTGTATCTCTACATTTCCTTCATCAGCAAAGGCCCCTTGAGTTACCTCTTCTTTTTCAGTGTTTACCTCCTGCTGACTAGCTAATCGAGTCACTCGAAGGTTCACATTATCATCCAGCATACATGCCTTGCCTGATGCCATATCCTTCCCCTTCTTGAACAACTGAGGTCCTTCAGCCATTTTCAGCTTCTTCCCATATTCGTCCCATTGGTTTTTCTCATGTGCTTCATTTAGCTCCTTCAAATCTTTAGCCTCACCAGCATCTTTAAAACTCTTCTCAGTTTCTACCCTAGCCTCTTGTGAGAAGTTAGTACTTGCTTCCTTCTCAAGTGCTTCTCTGAATCTCATTTCATTTTCTTCTCTTCTTCCATGAGCCTCATATAATGTTTCGAAATTATCTACTTGCTCACACACCTGCCCTAGGCTTTTCCCAGTCTCTTCATTTTCATGCGCCCCTGTAAGTCTTTTCCCAATCTCTTCTATATCTTGCTCCACTTGAAGTCTCCTCTCAGTTTCCTCTCTTTCGAAAGTCTCCTTTGCATTCGCTTCCTGTTCTAAAGCCTTTCTCAGTCTCTTCTCAGCATCTCCCTGCCCACAAGCCTCTTTTAGCATCTTCTCGCTCTCTACCTGCTCAAGAGCCTCTTTTACTTTCCTCATGCTTTCCTCTCTTTCGTTAGCCTCCACCAAGTTAATATCTTCCTGCTCAGAATCCTCCATTAACACCTTCTCCTTGTCTTCTTGGTCAAGAGCCTTCTTCACCTTTTTCTCATCCTCTATCTGCTCACCAGCCTCCCTTAGTCTTCTTCCATTGGCAGCCGTATCGCAAGGCTCCTCGAATCTTGTCTCATTTCCCATACTTCTATTAGTCTCTCTCAGTGGCTGTTCAATCCCCCGATGCTTCATGACCCTCTGACCTTCAAATTTGCTTTCCTTGCAGTAATCCTTTACCAGGTTTTCATGCTTTTCTGTACGTCAGCTCCAGTTGGTTTCTTCTCATTCTCTGCAGCGTGTTGGACCATTATGAAATTCTTCTCCTCCACTACCTGGTCACAAACTTCTTTAGCCACTTTGACCTGCTTCTCGTGCCCTTTATGCTTACGTGTTGCTTTTGCTGCCCCAGACCTCCTATTGCTTTCTGTCAGCTCACAAGCTTCTTTTGCAACAAGTTTTTTCTCATTTTCTTCCAGTTCAAAATCTTCACCTTTTGTTACCATTGTCCGACCATTCACTCGATGATGTTCCATTGCTTCCTTTTCAGTCTTCTGCCTGCAATCCTGAACTTTTGCGTCCAGCTCTAAACCCTCATCATAGTTTGCCTGCTCAAAAGTGGATCCATCTGTTTTGACCAATTCAAAAAATTCTGAAGCTTCTTTCCACTCGCCAGCTCCGACAATTTTACCAGATCGTCCATGTTTCTCTGCCAATGTTCTATCCATGGTGAAGAACTCTTCCACCTGTAGTGTATCTGGAACTGCCTTTGTTGTCTTTACATCTGTTTGTCTTTCCTCCCTGACAGAAAATGTCATTCCATTTGCTTGTCTTTCACAAGTGCCACGCACTTTGTCCCTTTTTATGCTTCTGGAACCTTCAACAGTACCAAACATCCTTCCTTCCTTATCCTTATCCTTCCTGTCATGCTTACAGCTTTGAACACCTTCCCTCTTCTTCTCTAGCAATTCTTTTGCAGCTTTTAGTTTTGCTTCAGCTTTTTCCATTACTTCTTTCATAGCAGCAGCGGAGGCGGCAGCAGATGAACTCATATCAACCTCCACATCATAAACAGGTGGAGAAGTATCATCATTGATCCCTTCAGATGCAGTAGTTTTACAGGTTTCAAATATTTTACCAGAATCACCCATTTTGACACCTAATGGAGGTGCAGGTCTACAGGGAGGTGGGACTTCCGAGGGCTGCGTTCTAAGACTTATCTCAGAAACAGTTACAAATGCCTCATTAGGAAGAGAACTATTCCTGCCAAATGCTTTTTGAGGTTTAAGGCCACTTGCAAATGCTTCTTCAGCAGAACTACCAGCAAAGGGTTGAGACAGGCTTTTTTTGAGGTTCTTTTCTCTCATCATTCCCCCACCAAAATCCATATGAAGATCGCTATCATCAGTCACCTCCAGAGGCGGATTCTCACAGTAAGCCTTTCCCAAGGGTGTGGGTTTGTTAACTAGAAATGTATATCCAGGAACAGCGTGTATCTGAGTTACATGGGTAATTCCATTTGGCATCTCATCATCACTTCTCTGATTAGCTTTATGATAAGATATGTTGAATTCCCTGCTGCCATCAATTGATTCGTAAGAATCTCTATTGGACAAACATTGATTCTTTCCAGACTGATCTGACTCTTCTGACAGAGAATCAGTTTCTGCCGGGGTCCTACAAATGTGGAACAAATACTATCAATGCTGCTGCCCCAAGAGGTATAAAATCAATTAATATGCATTCTTTCTAACTTGAATTAAAAAGACAGCATCCACGCAACAAATACAGATGCCAAGTAAATTAAAAAAGCCAATAATTGCTTCAAAGTCCTTGAACTAAAGGTCATATTCACATACACTAGCACCGCCTAGACAAAGCATAAATTTGTGATAGAAAACCAAGTGATCCTATATTTCTACCCTTTCTGTTGGAGAAAACCTGATCATTTCAGTCAAAAAATAAAAATTAAAAAAAATTCCCAAACTGGCCCAATTTTCCTAACATAAGAAACCACGCATGTGGTTGTAGCAGATTCTGTGATCCAGGAGAGCTTAAAATTTACTCAAACTGGAATACTGTAAAAAAACAAGCTGCGTTACAGGCAAGAAGCAGCCAACTCAGCTCAAAATGTCACTCCTTTGTTTCCTGACTCACAAATAAAAACCACCACATATAATTTATGCAAGACCTTTAAAAAATAAATAAAACTTGTATTATCATTCTCAGAGACATAAACACTTCTACAAGTTCATGCATTAGGCCGCTCATTAACTATCAATCTATCCTACAAATAAAACAAATTAAATAACTAAAGAAATATTTTTTTTTTAAAGAAAAATGTCTTCATTTCGGTAAACCAAAGAAAAAAAAAGGCTATTTTTTAATAGAATAGAATAAAATAAAATAAATGAAATAAATAAAATGTACCAAGCTTCATCACTGGAGTCAACATCACCACCACTAAAACCTTTAGATTGGTCCATCATCAAGTCGTGGAACGAAAGAGCAGAATCAAGAGCGTTGAAACCGCCGAACACTTCATCGTAGTCAAAGCCGGAGCTCTGAACGTCAAAGAAGACGTCGTCGTTGTCGACCACCGGAAGATCAAGGACCGGAATGGAAGAGGCTCGCGGAGCGTGAAAGCCGCCGAAGATTTCGGTGTAGTCCTCCGGTCTCGGCGCAAGTGTAGGGGCAGCGAACTTTGGCGGGCCTCCGAAGACGTCGTCGTAAGTGGTTCTGGTCATGAAGGTGGTCCCATTGCATGATTTTTTTGAAAATGAAGTCGAGGTCGAGGACTTGTTTGGTGGCCGAGAATGTGAGAGGTTTTCCATGAAAGTGAGAGATTCTAGGGTTCGTTTTGTTTATGTTTTTTTTTTTTTTCTCCTCGTTTTAAGCTTTGATTGTTGTTCTCTTTATGTTTTGTAATTTGCAATCCGTCTCTCTCTCTTCCTGTCTGCCGGGCTCTGCAGAATCAGAAGCAGAGCGACGAAAAAGTGAAACAAACAAAATTAGAAGAAAAAAGAATTAACCAAAACAAATATGTGAAATGACGACTAAGGACTTGCATTATTGAATGAAATAAAGCATTTAGTGTTTTTCCTGGATGTCATTTTAATTTCGAATGATAGATTTGAATAGTAGTGGAGGAATGATTGAATGAAATAATTTTAATTTTTCTGAAAAAAATAGGAATGAAGGGCGCAGGGCGTTGGCCGGTGAGAACGCGGGAACGAGTGTGGTTGGTGGGACTTTCGGGGGGACAAAATCGGAAATTGGGAATTTTGAAGGAATTTGTTGGGTTTCTTACACTTGTTAGTTACATTTACATATTACATTACATAGAAGATGGTTTTATCCATTGTAATCAAGTGGGACCCCAGCAGTGACTCTGACGCTCACTACTTACTCTTGCATTACTGTAACGGTGAAATTCTATAATTAATTATGGGTAAAAGTTCATTTAGTCCATGTATTTTAAGATTAGTGTCTATTTAGTTTCTATAGTTTTTAAAATACCTCAAAAAATTCATGTCGTTAAAGTATTGATACGCTTACCGTTACTTTTTATTTATTTTGGCTTACTTTTACAATATTATCCTTTTATAATAATTTTTTTGTTTGGACATTAATAAAAAAAAATAATTAAATTACTAATTTAACCCTAAAAAATAAAAATAAAAATTTTATATTAATTTTAAATTGTCAAAATTGTATGCAAACTATCAAGTGTGCAAATGGTGCTTGCAAAAAAATTAATATAATTTTTTTAGGATTAAATTAATAATTTAATTATTTTCTTTTTATTAATGTCCAAATAAAAAAATTATTATAAAAGGGTAGTATTGTAAAAGTAAACCAAAAGAAATAAAAAGTAACGGTAGGAGTATCAATACTTTAACAGCAGTGATGTTTCGAGACATTTTAAAAAACACATGAACTAAATAAACACTAATCTTAAAATATAGGGACTAAATAAGTTTTTACCCATTAATTATTAATGAAATTTTAATTTCTTTCCATTCTTTATTGATGCCCCACACTGCATGCTTGCAAAAGCAAAGATAGAATTAAAAAAAAAAATTAATGTTAATTTCCAAGTCTTAAACGTAACCGTACATCCAATTATGTTTTGCATGATAAACATAACTGTACATCCTTTTTTTTTATTCCAATATTAATTTATTTACTCCCGATTTTACCGGTGGATCCTTGTCTATTTCGATCCGATCCGGTTTGATACTCAATGGATGCACCCCGGTTCAACTAACATTAAAATATAATCACGCTGTAAAAGTAAAATAAAATAATATATTTGCAATAGTAATAAATATCACTAAATAACGTTCTTGTTCTTGAAAATGTACTAACTTAGTTAAATTGGTAGTTATGCTATTGAAATAGCAAACGATCATTTAAAGCCAGAAAGTTTACATCAAAGGGCCGGTGGTCGCAGCTAGTTATGTCTCTTATGTGTGTCGTCGTGTACGATATCAAGTGTGCTAAGAGTAAGTGTCAAGATTTCATTGCTTGAATTGTGAGGTCTACAAGTTAACAGTTATACTAATTAGAGTCTTAAACACGCATTCCGTTGGACAACATAACGTGCACTTAAATCAGATTTCAATGTTATAAATTCACATCCAATCAATCCAAGAAACAAAACCAATGATGAATAGAAGAAGAAGAAGAAGAAGAAGAGGAATTGAAAGGCAGCAGCAGACAGCAAACGGTATTAATTGATCTAAGCATTAACATTGAAAATGAAAATGAGGAAGACCCACTTCGACACTTGCACCAACAATATATATATAGAACATCAACGAGGATGTATATATAATATGAACGATAAATCTTTCACTTTCAGTCTGAGTCTGCATTCTGTGAGTGATAAGGACTTGTGATTGCACCGCGAAGTTGCAACGTGAACCTTATACAGCCCTTAATGCCTGTCAACGTGGACTTTCATGGCCATGCAAGCTGCAACCCTCACAAATTAATTTTCTAGCTAGTGGTCCAGTTGTTCTTCAAAATGTCCTATTCCATGGTCCATTGTCCTTCTCCTTGTCCTGGTCCTTCCCATTATAACTGATTAACTATCTTTCACTTAATTAATTGATACAATCCCAGTTGTTTCTGGATAAAAGAACACCAACAGTAATAATCTATATTAATGGATTTTATCATTTATCGTCACTCTTTATTATTTTATTTACCAACAAGCTTCTTCTTCAAAACGACAGCTCAAAGATTCTTGTTCCCTTTTTTTTTTGTTTTTTTTTTCTTTTTCCAAAGATGGAATACAACATACACTGGACACTAAACATTTTTATAAACCATTAAAAGAGATTTGACTACATATATAATATTATAATATGTTTATGTTTTTGTGTGTGTGTGTGTGTGTCTGATAATTAAAAATATCCTTAAAAATATCAAGAATTTGACTACCAAACACATTCACCCACATGATTCGTGAACTAGTAGGTAGAAATAATAGTCTTGCGTTAAAATTTACTAACCCATTTTCATTATATGTAATAACATAATAAATAAAATGACAAATGCTTTTTTTTTTTCGAGTTTTGTGGGGTTTCCTATTTTTGAATGAGGTTAAATTCCACTAAATGTATAAGTGAGGGCAGATTTCTAAATTTAATGCTCGGTTAAGTAATTATTTTTTCACTATAAATAGTATAAAAACATAGAGACAGAACAATAGAAAGTAGAAAACTAGGTTCTTGGAATCCAACAATATAATTTTTTTTTTGAACAAACACTATCTTCTTTTGATTATTTGTCCTCGGTACAGGCAAATATGAAATAAATTATAAAGTACTTCTCCGTGTTTTCCGATAGGCAGATAATAGAACTGACTACTGAGGTAGCATAAAATTCAAAGCAACTTTGCCGTAACAAGTAATAAAGAAAGCCAAGATTCAAAATGTTTCCGAACTTTTACGGAGACTCATCTTTTTTTTCCTCTGCATCCAACGTGACAGCGATAGGTACTTTCAATTTCACATGAGAAAACATTTTCTCATTGGTGCGGCTGCTTGCGTTGCGCCTCTGTGGACTGGGTGCTGCATTTTTGCTGTCATTTTTGTAAAATTTCCGGGGAAGGTTGTAATTATTGAAGCCCCTTTTAGCCAAATTGCAGAAAAGTTGATGCTCCCTGGAATCGTGGGACCGTAATGTTCGCCACTTTGTGTCAGTAGCTAGCTAAGCTTAGCTTCTTGCAGACCTCAAATACACCATCATTCGTAATCAATACACGTTATATTATTATAAAGTTGACGTATGATAATCCAACGAATACAAGCGAGGGTGAGGGAGAGGGATACGATCACATGCACGGTGTACCTGTGCCTCAAGATTTAATTAAATTCAACTCGGTGATGATGATTTACAGCAACAGACACACCGTCGCGGTGTGATGAGTTATGATTGATTGATTTGATCGCGTTGTAGGGTCGATCCCAATTGATAAAACAAGTCATCGAAGCTATTATCACTCTTGTGGACAGACAGACAATACCACAGCTAGGTTTATTCCTTTCTGTAGTTTTGAATTTTGAAAGAAATTAACAATCATTCGACAAAACAAATTCAAAAAAATGAAGATAAAAATGCGCATGATTGAAATTGAATGAATCCTGCATCTGTGATCTGCCTGTATTATCATTATTATTATTAATAAGGATTATTCGTGCAGTTTGGTTGGCATAGAAATGGATAATGGGAAGCACGCATTTGGTGGGTTTAGAAAATTAGAAGCAGACCAAAATGAGATATGTTGAATAATAATATTAAATAACAATTTGAGTAGTGTACAAGTATCTGAATTATATATATATATATGTGCACACACCAAGTCCAAGTTGAAATAATGTAACGTGATGTTTTATTTTCCTAAACATACACAATGTCGAAAGAATTGGCTAGTAAAACTGTGAAAGGAGCAAAATAGTACAAAAAATTGGGCCCCTACATCCCAGTTGATGAGTGGGAGAGCATATTCTTCTCATCCATAAGTTGCCCAGTTCATGATAATAATATAATACAATACAGATAGCTCAACAGCACCGACCAAAACTTCGCCACCAGTCACGGTGAAATGTAAGATGCCTGCGCTGATTCTTATTTTAATTTTAATTTTTATAGTTACTATCGAATAACATTATTTTATTTAATTATTTGTTTTGAATAAACTAGAGAATGACATTTAAAATATCAAATTTCAAATTTAATGATTTGTTGAGAGTGGTAAGAGTATCTTCGCATAAAAACTAAAAGTTAGTTGGTTAGTTAGTTATAATAGAAAAAATTTAAGGGGCCAATTTGAAATATTTGAGCTAGTTATATAAATTTTCCGTGAGATTGTTAATTTCCCATTACAGTAATTAATATATACCATTTTCTCCCCTGTTATTTTTATAATGGCCAAAAACCCTCCCTATAGTATAAGTTTACAATATTATCTTTATTTTCAACTACTCTTTTATTTATATTTATTATAAATTAAATAAATCACATGAATAGAAACTAAATAAAAAATTAAGCATTAAAAACAAGAAATATATGTTTTGATATGAGCAAAAAAATTAATAATAAATTTTTTTTCTTGTACTTATTTAATTTGTGAAAATTTTATTATAATAAATATATAAGAAAATTATTATAAAATGATAAAAAAAATTATTATAAGAAAAATTGAATGAAAAATAAAAATTTATTATAAGATAAATAATAAAATATTTTACCTATCTTTTTACATTTAATTTTAAAATATTAAAAAATGTTTATTATAAGAAAATGTTCACAAAATAAATAATTACAAGAAAAAAATTTATTATTAATTTTTTTCTCATATCAAAACATATATTTCTTATTTTTAATGCTTAATTTTTTTATTTAGTTTTTATTTATGTAATTTATTTAATTTATAATAAATGTAAATAAAAGAATAGTTAAAAATAAAGGTAATATTGTAAACTTATGCTGTCAGGAGGATATTTGGCCATTATAAAAACGGTAGGGAGGCAAATGGTATATGTTAATTTCTGTAGGGGGGAAAGTGGCAATCCTCCTAAATTTCCCATAGATTTTCACGTACCGTTAGTTTTAAGAATTCAACTTTGACATGATTATGAATTCCAAAAATTGATTAAGAAGAAAGAAAGAAACTTTAGCAATGATGCTGAATCAATCATTCATTTTATTTAAATTATGACCGGTAATGTTTGGGGTTGTCGACGCCTCACCAACTGTCAGGCAATTATCGTTTCCAAAAGTTTTCCAGATTCAGCCTGAAATTTTTTTTTTAAAAAAAAGGAAAATGAAATAAATAACCCAGATAGCAATGGGTAGTAGGCACAGTTAATGGAATTGGACTTTCTAAAACCTACTTGCAAAATCTCTGATCTGTTCTGTTGCTATAATGGAAACGAACAGAAAATTCCGAATAACAACAGTCATAAGAATAAATAAAATGCAATCACAAAAATGGACCATGCGACAAACAATTATCATTATTATTTTCTCGAAACATGGTCTGAATTCTTTCTTGGGTGTTTTTTTTCTTTCCGGCAATATAAATTATCCCATAACGATATCCACTTCGAATATATAACGGCAGTGCTACCAGTTCTGGGTTTCCATTGCCAGCCCCAACCGATATGTGAAACACATTCAAATAAGATGCATCCAGAATAGTGCAACTGCAACATATATCATGCACCGCCGCCTGCCTGAATCCACATTCTTTATTTCTAGTAAACAAATGCCACGTAATCGTGCCCTAAAAGTACAATTCCTGGATGATCAAAAACATCCAAACATGTGTTTCGTTGTGGAAGTTTTCATTGAAAAACATTTTTTAAATAAACAAATAAATAAAAGTCTCTTTAAAACCAAAGTGGATGAGCGCAGCTATATGCCTGAAACGTGCACCATGATTCGACCTTCGCATTTCGCGTGGTCTCCAAAAAATTATTGAAATTGAAAAGCACCCATTTCCTAGGAATCCCGCAAATAAACAATATATCTGGTACTCCGGTGATATTGAATCTCAAGAGGAGAAGCCTATCCTGGATTAATCAAACTCAAGCTGTTTTTGGCACTTTATCTTGCATCACATTATCAGGAAGTATGAGCTCAGGAGGGGTTTCGCGAACAACACCAAGCATTGAATCATACTCCTCATCACGACGAGCAAATTTTTTGCGAAGCAGCTTCTCAAACTCAATTTCGTCAAAGCTCTTCGCATTTTCAGCTGCATGAACCTGTGCCAAATTGGAATAATTAATGGCTGACTGGGAAATAAAGGCCATCTCTTCTTCTGTGAGCTTTCTGAGGAACCTAGCTGGATTACCTCCCCAAACCTGTAATCAGAATAATAAATGGATTTTAAGATCTTTAATTCAGGAAACATCAGAAAATAAATAAAGCAAAGTTCAGTAAGGAGTTAATTGTGGCCAAACCCTGCTACAGTCATCCAGCTAGGTTGAAGCTACTATCTCAACTTGAATGTTTAGATTATTACATGATAGTGGAAACCAATAAAATTAAAGAGGCACTGCTTAAGCAGATTGGGAAGTTTCTGTCATCAGAGTTATAACTAAATTGAAATCTATTATCAAGTCTGGCCAATGACTAAACTAGACTAAAGGAAAATAACTGTCTATGATATCTAGGGCTCAACAATCATAGATCTGGACACGACACCACTTTCCAGCACAATTTTTCATCAACATTGACCGGGAGATAGAAGGTGGAAGTAGAGATGACTACTACCTCCAGTTTTGCCCAGCCCATATCTGGCCCCCAAAAATTCATGAGGCGCATGACATTCGTTCCTTAAGACCACAAGCCAGCAATATGGTCAATGAAAAAGCACAATCGGAAAAGGGAGAGGACAAGAAAGGGGGAACAAGACACCAGGATATACATCCCCCACCACTGAAGTGATAATTTTGAGATTCACTACTTGCCCAAAAGTGATCAAATAGCCTAAGGTTAATGGAGCTGCTGCTGCACAGCTGCAGTATATTCTAAATAATTCTTATACAAAATATCTTCAAACCTTTAAATACCATTAATAAAAATACAAAAAGCTATATAGATATTGATCACCCACAGACCTCCCCACATGGAATCTTTGTGTTCTGCCTTACAAGAGCTCCAGCAGCAACCATAGCATGTTTCTCAACATAAACACCATCCAGCAAAGTAGCACCCATACCAACAAAAGCCTCATCCTCAACAGTACATCCATGCAAGACAGCACTGTGACCTGTCCATTTAAATGATAATCATAATTCAAGACATTTAAATAAAATCCAACCCCAGTATCACTTTTACGTTTCAAAGATCGCTGTACATCACCCACCAACAGTAACATTATCTCCAATGATAGTAGGTAAAACCTTCCCAGCTAAATTTGATTTTGCCACATGAACAAGGGAATTGTCTTGTATATTGGTTCCAGATCCAATGCTGATGCTGTTAACATCACCTGCAGACAGGAAGCCCTAATCAAACAAAAACTACCAACATCTACTAGGTGGCAGTGGTCACACGCTCGCACAGAGAAAAAGAGATAACTAACAGCTCAGCAGTAACAAACTCTAGAGAAAATCAAATACTAACTGACATAATAAATAAATAATTGAGTTCACTTACACCATTATGCTAATATTCTACAGTATGGTTGTAAAGAGCACTAGACTATCAACATTATGCTGAAATAATTAAAATAGTTCAGAAATTAGTGTTTTCTAGACTACTTATTGAGATCTCAAAAGCAGAGGTAAAATGGAATTTTAGAATTACAAACATACTGGGGGCAAAATATTTCATCTTACCTCTCAAAACACATCCATACCAAACGGAAGAACCTCGGCCCACCTGAACATCACCAATGATGGATGCACTAGGAGCCAAAAATACATCCTTGTCAACAACAGGAGCTTTGTCAAAAATGTTCATGAGTGTTCGATGCCTAGAGACTTTATAACCAAAATTAAGAATCAGTTGAAAGAATGATATATCATAAAATAAATTCAGAGTGTGGGGAGAATGCTCCAACAGTAAGACAAATATGCAAGACTTCCAATAAAGAATGAAGAATGTTTTGCTTGGATAAGCATAAGAAGATTTATGGCATTAATATAGTGCATTAACAAAACAGTTATGCCAGCTTGTAAGACCAAAAGAGTGAAAATGAAACATTTTGCAGAGAGAGAATCTGGGACAAAGAGAAGGTAGTTTACATACTCAATGTTTTTAAGGAAATATTTAGACACAGAAGCAAACAAGAGCATACCACTACTCTAAACAGTACACAGCATCATTAATAGAGACTAAACAGAGCAAGAGATTCAGTACTGCATAATTCGACCATCCTACATTGGCATAAACATCTGTTGGTCATAAAATTATGTGAAAAGCAGAGTTACATTAGACCCCTAACGTAAGTCATTTCACTAAAATCTCATTCACTTCTGATTATAAAACCATCCTAATAGCTATGCAGGAACATATCTTTCTAAGCTACATTGAACGTTGAACAAATAATTTGATGGAAGTGCTTCTGAGCTACCAAAGATACTGCAAGATACCCAACTATCTGTAAAGGAAAATGGTCATTCACACCCAATCTAAAGCCACAAACAGCAACAACGAAATAAAAAATACAATCACATTACTCATGCCCCAAACAGAACCTGGAATTAGCTGCTTAACATTAAGAATTCAAAATCAGACAAATGTTTATTTAATTGATCAAGTTAGAACATTCAAGACTGAAGACTAGAGGTCATCGAATTATAATTAGAAAAAAAAAAGAGCGAAAAATGATTAAAATATAAATATTTTAAAAGGATAATTAGAGACGTACGTTGTTCTTGGAAGTAGTAGTTGCCTTGGAGGCGGCAACCGAGACGATCAAGGGCTTGACCGGTTTCACGGATCCAGAATCCAACGCTGTATATTGCTTTCCCCAGCGTTCCCATCGCTGTCAGCTCAGAATCAAATTCAAAGATCTTCGATTTAACAGAAGAAATGAAAGGGCCGAGCGAAGCGTGCAACTCTTTCTATTTGCAATTTGCAGTCAGTCAGTCAGTCACAGTTGTGTTTGGTCGGTAGCGACTTGTTCTCTACAGCTACATTACTTTTCCTACAGTTTCTCAAGTTCGCTAATCAGATTTCTGACACGTGTTGCCGATTTGCACACTTGGAGCAATGTTTTCGCCTTAAAGTTTAGGAAAATGCTACATTCCCCGGGTCAAACCCCGGGTCAAACCCCGAATTATTTCAAAACGGCGTCGTTTTGGTTTTTTTTTTTTTCTTTTTACTTGCATGAAACGTAGTCGTTTGAGCTAGTAAAAACAAAACAAACTAAAGCAGAAAAAACTCAAAGTGCTTCTCTGCCCCTTTCTTACTTTCCTTTTGACAAACCACGGAATCACACCCACAAACAACAATCACCCACGGTCACGCGAACAGCCGGCACAGACGAAGGACGAGCCCACAGACGACGGACCACCGCCATCACGTGATCGAGGTCTCCGTTGCCATCACCGACAGTCACGCGACAGCCGGCACTCACAAAGCTAACACGAGCGACAGCCAGCACTCCCCTCCTTATCCACTCACAAGGCGCCACACTTCGGCTCCCCTTGGCCAGGTTGTTGCTGCTGAAATTTTTTTTGCTGGAAATGTACTGGTGCTGGAATTGGTGCTGGAGTTGTTGCTGCTGGAATTTTTTTTGCTGGAAGTGTTAATGTTACTGGAATTGTTTTTGTTGGAAGTGTTACTGGTGTTGGAATTGGTGCTGGAATTGTTGCTGGATTTTTTTTTTTTTTTGTGTGTGTGAACTCCTGATTGTTTTTGTTTGTTTCTGTTTCTATTCTTGTCTCAACTACAAGCTTCTGTAATCAGTGTTTGGCCTGGGCACAAAATTTTTTATGTTCTGATTTATTTTCAAAATAAATTGAAGCAGAGCAGAGCTCACAACGTGCTGCCCAGCTGAAATGAATTGAAGCAAAGCAGAGCGACGTCGTTTGATGAAAAGGGAATGCTCACAACGTGCTGCCCGGTTGAATTTGTAACGTTACAGAACCAAGTTACTGATTTTCTTCCTCTTCATTTCTTCGTTTCACCTAGGAAAGCGACAGAGAGAAGAATTAACAAACTAGAATCGTTACTGGGGTCAAAGGGACTAGAGGCCCTATGTCCTCTGAATGGCAAAACAGTGGCCTAATAACTGTGAAATCTGATGTTTATAGTTTTGGAGTTGTGTTGTTGGAGATTGTATGCTGCAGAAGCAATTTTGAAGTGAATGTTTCAACTGCAGATGTAGTACTTCTCTCAACTTGGGTGTACAATTTTTTTATCGCCAAAGAGTTAAACAATCTTGTTGAGAAGACGAAGAAGTAGACTTGAGAACACTGGAAACGATGGTGAGAGTTGGGCTTTTGTGCATCCAAGATGAGCCAAATCTTCGTCCTTCCATGAAAAATGTGATCTTGATGCTGGAAGGAACCATGGAGATACCAGTTGTTCCATTTCCAATTCTTTCCAACTTCAGTAGTAATTCTCAAACACTGGACGGAACAAAAGGAAGAGACTTACGATTTCTTTTGGCGGAGCAAAAACAAAGATATAAAAAACGGCAGCGTTTTCGAGAAGCAAAAAAGAAAAAAAAATTAAAACAAAACGACGTCGTTTTGTTTTTTTCGGGGTTTGACCCGGGGTTTGACCCGGGGTAAATAGCAGAACTCGTTTGTTTAGGACCGATCAAGAACCTTCTAAAATTACACTTAATTTTACACTAATTTAAAACCTTTGGATTTGAAACATATCAACGGTGAGGATTTCATAGATTAAATGACGTTAATTTTTTTTTATTTATCATTAATGCACGCTTTCTCTCTCTCCTCTCATTTATCTTCTCCCCCAACGCTTTCTCCCCTCTCATCCAAAGTTGTTCTCAAATTAATGAGTCTCCCTCGAGTCATTTGAACTCTCAATTAAACTCAAGAAAACAACTAAATGTTCAGTATGTCAAACTTTTTTTTCGATTTAAAGACTCCTGGAGAATCTGTTGGTCACTAAACCCTTAATTTCTCTATTGTGGGTTGAAGAAGTTTGAGAACTATGAGCCTTTTCCACCGTTTTATTGCCCAATATCAAACACTAGTATAGTGGCAAGTAATATCAAGAACAAATTTTTGTCAATTGTAATGTACACGGTAGGAACTTATCAATGTATTGCTTTACGTGCTCTTGAACGAAGAAAGCACCATTCATAGTTTGTTCAAGGAATAATTTTCCAGTTAAGACTGCACCGTGCAAAGAACTGTATCTTCAAATCCTTGATTGATTATTATTCTTTTCCTTCAATAAAAAGATTTTTCTTTGCTTTCCATTAACCTGTACACAAGTTTTCAATTTTTTAATTTGTTTTACTTCGTTGGAGGTTGGGGGATAATCTCAACACACCTTGTTCGAGTGAAATTGCCTGAATTTAAAATTTTCTTTGTTTATTGATAAAAAAAAAATTTACTTTGTAAACTCCTTCCAAACTTTTATTCAGATGAATGAGAGAAGAGAAAGCGTTGGGAAAGAAGATGGATGAGAGGAGAGAGAAAGCGTGCATTAAAAAGATTTAACGTCATTTAATCTATTAAATCCTCACCGTTGATATGTTTTAAATCCAAAGGCTTAAAATTAGTATAAAATTAAATGTAATTTTAGAAGGCTCTTGATCTACCCCCTTCAGTTTATTCTATAAGAAAACTTAATTTTGATTTTTAATTTATTATCAGAAAGAAATTTTATATTTAATATTATAGCAGCCACTGAAACTGAAAAAATTATTTTTATTGAGTAATGATAAAACCACAACTACTTCATTTAAATAAGTGTATACAAATTAACAGGACACGAGAAGACTAGTTTTATAAAACCACCACGAACCGGCATAATTAAAATAAAATGTTATCACTTTTCAGACAATTTTTTCAGTCTACATTAGTTTATACACATTAACTTGTACAAAATTGTTTGTGGCTCTATTGTTATTGTTATTTTTAATATTTTATTACAACAAGCAGACGACTTGAAAGAGTGCAACATAGGCGCTGTCCACGCCGAGATACCTAATAACAAGTTCATAAAGTAGGGAGTCTTTTTACACACATTGTAAAGTGACATTGTGGCCAACAGTCTAGCCTTGTTAATATATTACATAAACAGTCACAGACATTCACCACCATTGTCGTAGCTAACAGAAATTCTAAACAAGTCACTGCCTTTTTGTTGCTGAAGTTACTGCCTCAGGCTTTCAACAATGTAGGATGCATACAGATCCCTGCAACAGAAAACCCCCCACATAAGAGAGACGACTTGAAAAGAAGCATTGATAATGGGCTAAACAGAACAATTGAAACCAATCAAGTTCAGTTGTTTACGGGACTCAGAAAGCTTACATTGAATACTTGATTGCTTCAATGGCAGCCTCAGCTGGTAGGAAGTCCTCCACGTCAACTTTCTTATTCTCGTTCTTCTTGTCTTTTTATTCATGATGAATGAAGGATATTACAAATGTATGGAGTATATATTTTAGATCGGACGAGCAGATGTACATGCTTTCAATCATGTTATCAGTTGATGCTAAAGCAATGCAACTCTATGTTATCAGTCGATGCTACTGCAATGCAACTCTTAAGTTATCAGTTGATGCTAATGCAATGCAATTTATGCATATTGGGAGTGGTGCTGACCGCTGAGTGCTGACTCAGGTAATCAATGAGACTATATGAGGGAATGATAAATACAAGTGAGTGGATACAGTCCTCAAAGAAGCGGCGTATTTCAGCCAGACGATGTGGCGGAAGCTCCTTGATATCCTTGTAATGGCGAAACTCGGGGTCATCAGCACATACAGCTATAATCTTGTCATCCTTTTCACCCTGCAACAAGTTTCTTCCTAATCAGATGCATAAATCTAGGGTCTTCAATTTATAATCCATATCTTTCTTCTTTTAATTAATACCACATTTTTGTTTACTTCAACTTGAACCAAGTGAAACAGAGCATTCTAATACAAGTTTCTCGCTAAACAGACTTAAAATGAATGATCCCAAGGCAGCGCACCAGTATCAAATGCAGCATGAGAACTTGTTTTTTATTACACATCCTTGGATACCAAATTCTTTTGTTAATCCAACTGTTCATCAATGATGTTTCGATGTTTCAACTCAAAACCACTAAAGAGATTGAAAAGTTAGAATGGAAATGAAAACAGTTACCTGATCAATCATGGGCATTAATCCAATAGCACGACAACGAAGGAATGAACCAGGAAGAACAGGCTCCTATGCAAGAGAACATTCAAAAATTTAAATTTGAAAATCTTTTGTTATCTTCATCCTAACTCACTGAAAAGTAAAATAGATGCTACCTGCATCAGTACCAGAACATCCATTGGGTCACTATCCTCGCAAATAGTGCGCGGGATGAAGCCATAGTTGTGTGGATAGACCACAGATGAGTAGAGAACACGATCTACCTATTATTAAGAACTCCCAACTATTTGTTACTTCATGCAAAAAGATTCATATGGTAACATAATAAAACCAGCAAATTAGTAATCCATGAAAAAAGGAACTATATGAAGTGTGATATATATCATGGGAATCATAGTATAAACTTCCATAGCAATTATGTAACTGACAAAATTCAATACGCGACAAGCTATCATTTCACTATTTAACCGCGATTTTTATGATCTCAATATGTCCATTCACCATTATATTATTTGCAAAAATAAAGGTTAAAAATGCGTAACCTTGTTAAAGAGATCTACATAGAAAGTTTACAACATTGTTTATTAGGAAAAAGTTGTTACATGACAGACAAAAACATTTCTTTACACACTTTTGGTGCCCAAAATTTATTGAGCATTTACTAATTTAGAAACAACAGCATCATGATCTTCTGAGGCTTTAATTAGAACTGCTGTGCTTATAATTCGTTACAGCTTCTTCACTTAATAAATCTGAATCATAAAACTAAGAAGCTTGTCACTAGAAGGAATGTATTTGAATTTTCAATAGCAGCATATTAACAATTTTGGAGTTCAAGGCAGGTTTAAGACAGGAAGAAGAAGAGTCTCACTTTGATAAGACCGCTAGCCTTGTCAAGCTCATACTTCACCTTGCCGCCCTTCCCAATTTCCACCACCTGCCGCAGAGATTTACACTATGATATGTGCAAGAATGATTTTTGTTATCTTTAACAGAAGTGACTTATGAAACAACACTAAACTTATCAATCAGTATCCGCCATAGGAGACAGTATTGGGGGATATAACTCCCTACATATCCCTGTATTTTTTCCACGAGTGATTCGATTTTGTTATTAGCTTTCCCTTCCACATAATCTATACACAATAAGGCTCTCAACTTTCGTTTTTCTCTCCTACATGAAGATCCTTATGTGCAAATATTATGGACGTTAAATGAAAACCAATGGGATGCCATATTTTTGTGGAGGATGACTCTCAGGCCCAAAAAGTGAATTATAATTAGCAACTGGTGCGAAAGAAAATAAAACTTACACAGTTGCAAACTGCCGGTGCGCCTGGTCCTGCAAAGATCAGAACATAAAGCATGGTCAGTCAAAGATCTATGCAGTATTCACCATGAGAAATGATTGATAGTTCAAGCAAGACCTCGATACAACTCCGAGGCACGTAAAGGCTAATGCAAAAAAGAAAGTAGCACTAATAGAAAATTGTTTATGGATACAAATTTTATTCTATAAAATACTAATAATAATAATAAAAACATTAACCAATTTCCAAGTCATGCCATGGATGAGCTGCAACTGATCTGTGCGACATTGAAGAAAGTATCCTTTCGTTAAGAGCCACTGGAGGGCCTCCTGAGTTATTGCTGCCGGCGGTTCCAAGATGGTTACTCATTTCGTACAAATCATACAAGCTTAACCAGGGGAAAAAAAAAAGTGTGAAAAAAAAATGTTAGATGAAAAAACCAGGTAAACTTGAATAATATATTTGAGAAAATCCAACCAGAAAGAATGAAAATTAACACAAACAAAAACCTTAGTATACACAGTCTTGCAGGATTTTTTTTTTTTTCAAAATCATAAAAGCAGCGTAATCAAGCGTAACCATGCACAAGCCCACAAATATATTTGACAAAGTTTTCCTAACGAATTGTCAAAAAACAATCAGCAAAAAGACAGGAAGCTATATTGTCTGACCAAAAGAAACTAAGCACGTAATTAAAATGGTAATTAAGCAGCAGCAAGTAAAGTAATGCTTTTTTTTTCTTTTTTTACATGAAAAGAAAATTAAAGGAAAAAAAAAAAGAAAACAAATCAATCTTACAACAAGGCGATGATAAACAAGAGGAAACTGAGGAAAAAAGATTGCAACACAACGTAAGCTTCCAATGACATTCTGAGCTTCATAACTAGGAGTAGGAGATGATCGTGAAACTTACATTCACAGTTGGCAATGGCAAACACACTTCCACTTGATATGTATTTAGCAAGCCGCTGCCTTTGTTTCGGGGACCGGATAGGAGAGGGCCTAAGAGCTTTCTCGCTCTCGCGTGACCCAATATTACACACAGATGGAGAAACACTGTGAAGCTGAGACCTCTATACTGTTCTGCTCATTTGGGGAAATGAAAAGAGAGCAATTGCGAGAAGGCGCTATTCTTCTTCTCTTTCTCTCTCTCCTATTTCTTTTATTTGATATTTGCCCGTTGGATTTAAATGAACGATATCCGACGGTTCTGTATGTTGATGGTGCGTGAGAACCTGATTCATTTCTTTTTATCCTCTTTATTCTCGTCATTTGTAGTAAAATTACAAGTGCAACTGCTGTCCTGTCTGAGGACCAATACAATTTTTTTGTTTTTATACTTATTTTAAACCAATTCACTTCTTCAAAACTCTGTACTTTATTTTTTATTTTTCGATCGCTTAATTTGCAAAAAATATATTTATCTTTTAGGTCATGGCTATCTTAGAACTACTTTAAAATAAAATACGAATTATACCCGCACACGCAAAATGATAAATAATAAAAAATTCGTTATAACTTTAATCATGTGATTATGAAAAAATACTTTGTTTGAGAGTGATTTCAACATAAACAAACCCTTACCTTTATCTACAAATATAGGAAAGCAAATAAATCGAGTCTCCAAGCCTCGAGTGAGAACTCTTACAAACGAGCTTTGTTTCAAAAACGTCCAAGTAGTGACACCATAGAAAATCATTGCTTGTGTTATATTCTATTGAGCGGTCCACATGAAAAGTAGATTGTTCTCAATCAAATGATCCTTCAAATATCTTTCAACAGTGTCGCCTATTGGTTTTTGTGTAGGTTTGTTTGGTTGATTATTTGAATTCGAATCTTGAGAAAAGATTGGAAGATAAGATATTAAAAAATCAATTTGGGTTTTGCTTACGCCCTCACTGTTTACATAAAAAAAAAATGATACTTCAAATAATAACATAGTAATCATACTATTACAAACACTCACGACAAATAAACATATATTAAGTATGTATAAAATGATATGGCATGAAAAGATTAATTAGATAAAAATATTATAAGACATACATAATTATCTGTAATTACTAATACTGTATACACAATAGTTATGACTGTATAATTAATGATTACTTTATTGCCAAAATTTTTTTACAATTACTTTTTTCCACTATATATTTCAATTTTTATCATATCATCCAAACACCATTTAGCAAACTATTCTCAAAATGTCTAAAAAATTAAATGCAAATTCGACATTGAGTGTAAGAATTATTCACTAATTAATGCATAGCATGTAATGTACTAATGTCGCTCCTAAAACGAGCCGGCAGATTCGAACCACAGCATCTGAGGTTTCATTATATTCTATCTGGAATTGAATGTATGAGTGGCTATCATAATTTTCAAAAGAGCATTATGCCATTGCAAATTGCAATCGACTGGATGGTAGTCGGAAAAATTGTGGTTGAATTTGGAGAAATTAAAATTCTTTTGGATAATTCATGGGTGTTTTTGAAACAACCAGTTATGAAAATTGAGATATATGACGATATCGAAAATTTTACAAACAAATGGTGATCATTCATTTTCTTGACAATTTGAGAACCACTCACTAGCTAAACACAATGACATAAGGAATTATCTTTGAGAATATGCCTTTTAAAAAAGCATTCATGGGCAAGCAATCATGTTCTGAATTCGTTGTTGATGTTCTTAAATTTTTTTTTTTTATGACTATCACAAGTAGGTCCGCCAATGAATCATGTCTAAGCAGATTTATGTCGTGTTAAATTACATACATCTGAATTCACTCATTAACTTATTAGGCCGAAAAATAAAAACCTTGGCTGATACATTTAACTCACTATTTTTGGTATCATATCTTTTGTTTAAAACAAAAATAGCAATTTATAAAACAAAGCACTTTGAGAATGTTATACCAAACAAAAGAAAATATTAATATGTTTCATGTTTAACACCATCAAATAAGATATAAAAAAAAAAACTGTTTAGTTCTAGGCATCGATATCAATGATTAAAATCTTAGAAAAAAATAAATTTATAGAAAGAGAATTTTATTACGTAAGGAGATGCAAATGTAAAGTGATGGCTACACATTTTACAATAGATATTTAGGAATTTTAGAGTTTGTCATAACTTTACTTAAGTAATCAATTTATTTTTACTTAAAATTTTATAATTTAGGTTATAAAATTTATTAAATTCTTCATATTAAATGTTAATGGGTAATGGATGAAATGGATTTTTGATCTTAAACATGAATCCGACCTATTATGAAATGAATTTTAATAGGTTAACCCATTAACGACCCAATTTATTGAAAGTCGATTCAACAATTATTTTCATCGTGTTGATTCATATCGTGTTAATGAGTCATATGAAAACTTTTTCCTAGCACAATTATAAGAATAGTCTTTAACGTGTAAAAAAGTAACGAGTTTTGTTAAAGTTAATTCACTTTCACATGATATAATTTATTCCTCTTACCTTTAGCATATATTTCAATAACTTTAGATTGACTGATGATTTGAGTCCACTAGACAAGTGCTTTTTGAAGGACGACATTACTACTATTCACCACTAGCATAATGAATCCATATATAATTGAGCTCAAATAAAATGAGAAGAGGAGCAAGTAAATAATTGAGCATAGAAGTGGAATAATTTGCCCGAGTTTCTTTTGTCATTTCCAATAATTGAGCATCGTTTGAACCTTTGGGACCTTACTTTATTTTTAAGGCATACACTTGGGATTCTGTGCCCTCGTTTCAGACTAGGGTTGGCAATTTAAGGGTTTGGGTCGGGCTTTGTCAAGCTCAGGACTAGACCCACATAATGTTTAAAAAGTCCAGGTCCTCTTAAAGCCCATCTAAATTGGGCGGGATTTGAGCGGGTCGGGCCTTGACGGGCCTGGGCCGGGCCTAGGGCATGGCCTGGGCTTTTACGAATTTTCAAAAAAAATTTAAATAAAACTATAAATTTTCAAAACATAATTATCCAATACATAATATCGTGAGAGCTCAATTGGACATGTACATATTGTAATCTTGTAATGATTCGTAATTGTGAATTAAATTATCACCAGAAATCACCAAATGATTGTTTTAAAAAAAACAAAATCAAGCATGTAAAGATATGTGTTGATCCGAATCATTCCATTTCAGTAACTTAAAACTTTGACAGAACAAAAATAAAAAAGAGTGAAAAATTATAACACCACCATTTCCAATAAATTAGGTAACTCCAGTCTCCACTCTCCACTGGTGACTTGAGAAAGGAATATGCTAAGTTAATTAAGTAATGACTCATTTATTTTGTTTCCCCGAAAACTAGCGCACATGTTATTGCTTCGCTAAACATATATGATTTAAGCACAAATCAAAGTTTAACCACATTGAACAACTTCTTTCATACATAGCAAGATCTGAAGAAGTAAAAATTTGAAATAAGAACACAAAAACCTTAAGAGCTTTCTGTAAAAATTAGATAATTGCGGGCCGTTTGTCTTGGGTGGTGGGAGGGGCGCTTGGACACGCGGGAGATGTTGTTCTTTGCCTTCGGGTGGGTGGTGATCTTTGGAATCTATTCTTCGCTTCTTTGGACGGTGGGTCGGCGATGGGCCGGATCTTTGGCCGGGGCGTTCTTTGGAATCACGGAGATGCTCATTTCGGCTTGGCCGGTTGTCGGCGCGAAATGAGACACCAAGCACACACGGACGAAGTGACAGTGAGTGAGAACTGAGAGGTGAGTGAGAAGTGAGGGAATGAGGGATTTACCGATTTAGAGATTTTGTCACAGTTCAATATTATAAATTGTTTTGTTTTAGTTTTTTTTTTATTTCAATTTTATGATATATTAATATATTATACAGTTTTTTTTTTAAAATATATATTTATTATAAAGCCCGGACTTAAGTACGGGCTTTTTATTCAGGCCCTTAATTGAGCCCATATGTTATGGACTTTGTCAATTATGAGCCCTTATCTATAATTTCAAACCGCGGGCCGGGCTTAAAGCCCGCGAACATGGGCCGGCCCGGGCTTTTCTGCCAACCCTATTTCAGACCCTTCCTTTGCCTTGAGATACCTTAACACTGTGCAGCGACTTCCTGGTATTGCAACTTTCACGTGTCCAAAATCCAGTCCTACACGTCATAAATTTCATTATTCTTTTCTTTTTTCCAAAAAACATACTTAAAGCTTTTTTTTTTTTGCCTCCTGGGTAATTAAGAATAACGTATTGAATTATTAATAAATATGTGGTATGCGTATGCGATATTCCAATGTTGATAGGTGTAGATGACAATTGAGAGTGCATCCATCTTCGCGAGTGTTTACTCATTCGGTTAATTCTCAACCGGTATACATCAACTGCGAGGTATTTTATTAGGGGGAGGGGGAGGGGGAGGCACAAATTGTTGTGCTTGTGCCATCACATTACATTATCATAACATCAATGCGGCTTGTATTCATCAATCTAGCAAAAGCCAAGAGATATAAAGTAAAGAGACCCAGAGTGAGTGGATGTCCTCTTGTCCAGCATGGCGCATAAATACATTGTATCAATGGCACTTGAAAAATATATACAAATTTTTATTTTTATTTTTTATTTATAAAGAAAATAGATCAGAGTGCATTCAAATACAGAGAAGGGTTGATGCCTTATGGCGCCATTTGGAATTATAACATCTTTATATCTACGATAAATTTCAGATTATTCTTAATATTCAAATTACTCCTCTTAATTTTGAAAGTCTCAAATTACATCTATTTTTATTTTAAAAAATAAGAGAAAGTTAAAAAAATAGGGGTGAGTTTATGATTTTTTTATTACTACTACTACTACTACTATTTTACTTCTTAACTAAAAAAAGAGAATAAATTGAGATTTTTAAAATGCAAATGGATAATTTGAAGATAGCCAATTCACGAGATTAATCCAAAATTAATCCTTATATATAGAATAAGCTTCACCAAGTAATAAACGAGTGAGGTTATTTGCACTTTAAAAATTATTTTTTGCACTTCAGAGCTAAATTTTAAAAAAAAATTAAGTTTTACTTTCTATCCCTTTAAAATATCAAAAAAATACCTTACTTAAACTAGTTAAACTAGTTAAATTAATTTACTCAAAACACCAATCAAAGTATCTTGCATGTCCAAAATGAATTAATAATAATTTAGTATATAAAACAATAGAATCAAATTCTATTCTAAAAAAATTCTTTAACATAAGTTTTAATTATTAGTTTTTGTCTATTAAAGAATATGTTCATCATTGATTTTTACACCCAAATTTTTACCTCACAATTTACGTTTGGCCCAAAAAAAGAAAAAAAAAAAAAAGGGAAGAAGAACAAGCAGATGGAGTAAACTTTCCGACATTTTCACACTTTAAAATTTCATAGTAGAAAAATACCTATTAATTTTATGAAATGACAGTTACAGTTAAAATGCCTAATTGCGTATAGCAATGTGGCATAATTTGCTGTGTCCCATTTACAAGACTAAAAACGACATTGACTTTCAGACGTTTCCTCGCCTGCCGCGTCAATGCCTGTATCCGATATTCGTAGGTATTCATTAAAATTAAATTGCCCCTTCATCTTTTACAAGGAAAGTAACAGAAACCACTACCCAGTGGCCCAAGTTGTAATTTCACCTCCTTCACAGCCCAGTTTCGATTGGAATCCCTAGCTTACTCATTTGGTAAGTTTCCACTTTTATCTCTTAATGCTAATTAGCTAAATTGGCTTTGAATTTGCCTTGAGTTCAAATAATTGCATCTCGTAAGCCATAAAGTAATTTACTTTCCCATCAAAGACTTACAGTTGTAGTTTTTGTAAATTAGGGTAATCATCTGTTTGATTGCTTGGAAGTGTAGGAAATTACTGATTCCTTGCCTTAGCTTGATGAAGATTGCCTTATTGATTTATTGTGTTTCTTTCTTGCCCTAGTTTTTATACTGCCAATTCTAATTTATCATTTTTTTGGGTTCATGTAGGTTTAACATCAGAAGGAGCAACGAGCAACGAGCAACAGTCTTTATTATCATGGAAGGATTAGGAAGTGATGGTGCCGCGTCTGTTATGAAATGGAAAAGCGATTTTTCAAGAAAATTTCAGTATTACTTGGATAAGTCTACCCCTAATACGATGGAGAGGTGGTTAGGGACATTGGCAGTGGCAGCTATATATGTTCTGCGTGTTTTCTATGTTCAAGGCTTTTATATTGTTACCTATGGTCTTGGGATCTATATATTGAACCTTTTGATTGGGTTTCTGTCACCAAGTGTTGATCCTGAGCTTGAAGCTCTGAATACGGCTTCATTGCCTACAAAGGGTTCTGATGAATTCAAGCCTTTCGTTCGACGATTGCCTGAGTTTAAGTTTTGGTAATTTCTTATCTTCTCTGTTTGTTAAATTCTCCAAATTGCATGTCTTGGCAATTTTTTATTTTTTATTTTTTTTCTGGGTACAAGGCTTGATAGGCTTAATATGAGTTAGTCCCTACGAGATAGCATGACTTTTGCTTGATTGCTTCAAATTATTGGTTGCTCTACGTAGATGACTATCATTGCTTCGTACCCCGGGTGCAGAGGGAGAGATATAGACCATTGCTTTGTAAAATTGGTTCTACCATCTAAATGACTATGATTGCTTTTTATTCTGCTGTGTTCCACTACCCAGGTGGCCTCTAATAGCACAATAGCCAGCATGCGGGCAAAGCAATTTATATAATTGTCTTTTGCTTCTTGTCCTGATGTGGTGAACAATAGGATCGCTTCTTGAGATTTAATCTTATCAATTCTGTTTGTACCGCAGTAGGGTTGGACTCAAATGGAAGTTAGTTTTGTTGCCTGAACTAATTATATCACTCTGTAGTTATAGGTCTCAGCTTTCTGTTAATTACTGTGATTTTTTTTTGGGCTTTAATATACTGGGAAATGATGCTATCTTTCTTGTACACGTCTTTCAATTATTGTGTGTTTTACCATCATAGATCGAGAAAAAGATGCTACTTTCTGAGTGATGGATAAAGCTTACGATACAACAAAATTCAATAAAACTTATTGCGTATGCATTTACGGTTAAATATTTGTCATAGTGGTTGTTAAAAAAAATGAGAGAGAAATAAATGTGCTAATGGCATGCTACTGGTGGATAGTTATATATGACAGATGTACCCTAGACTTTTAGGCTTTTGGAGTGATTTGAGTGAGATCCTTTAGTCTCGTGCCTAAGCTGAAGTCTCAAAAGAGTAGCAGCCTTTTGTAAGTGAACTGTACTGTTAAGGGATCCTGTCACTCTTCCGTAAGTTTGCATTAGTTTACCCAATTCCTCTTGTCAATTGGAGCTGGTGTTTCAACTTTCATTTGGGAGATATCTAGAGCTTGTTTCTTATGTATATCTAATGGTTTGAGATAAGCCATCTAATTTGCAGATTTATAACGCAATTTTATGACAGGTATGCCCTCACGAAGGCTTTTGTTGTAGCATTTTTCTTGACCTTCTTCTCTGTGTTGGATGTACCTGTTTTCTGGCCAATACTGTTGTGCTACTGGATTTTTTTATTTGTGCTCACAATGAAGCGCCAAATCTTACACATGATCAAGTACAAATATGTCCCTTTCAATATTGGAAAGCCGGTGAGCTCTTTAATAATTCAGCAAATTGCCACTGCTGTAATTTTTGTTGGTCATTTAACTAGGATGATTTCTCTATTCTTTCTAAAACTGTCACTGCTTTTTACAGACGTACGGTAAGAAGTCTTCTGAAAATAGTAGCCGTATACCCAGAGATTGAGAGCTTCATAATTAACAAAAAGATGGGGGAGGATTTGGATGGGTATATTGTTGAGTGTTGTACCTTCGGATGTTCACGGAAGTGCATCACATGTTGTTAAATACAATATTGATTTTATACAATGTTGTATGCACTTGTTTGTACAAGGTGGTTGTGGCTCTGTCATTACTCTATTAAATATGAGAACCTTTTTGGGATATAGCATTTACTTTTGTTGTTTGCTTATCTTGTATGTAAAGCAGAAATTACTAATCTTTGGACCTCTGGTCGGTGTACTCTTCCCTGTGCAAAAAAGTTGGATGAAGATTTTACTTTGATGTTTTGCAAGAAACTGATGAGTCGATACTTAACTGTTTGTTATTATGTTTTAGATGCTGAAGACTTTTGATAACTGTCCGTGGAAAGAAATAGGAAAAAGGAAAACCTGTTAGCCAATGGATAATGTTATCTTGACACAAATAAATTTTTCTGAAGCCTAGGGAAATGACTCAGCATATTGATATTTGATACAAGGATGTTTTTATACTTGATGGATATCTTGATACCACGATGCTAAAATTGAGCAAATTCTATGGCTTGATATATATAACATTTAATTTCAACTAACGAGCTTTGAAACAATTTTGACCGTGGAGCATGGGAGCAAGAAAGTCATAAGTGGAGGTGCAGCATTTCTCCAAAAACTGAAATGGAGGGCCACGTGCATGTGCTGTGGCAACCATGGTCCCAATCCCAATCCCAATCCCCACCCCAACCAAGGTGGTTCGTTTGTTTCTCAAAGAAAGAAATTTGCGATGCTGAATCATCATCAATCATATTTTACAGGCAACCCTTCTTGACCCAAGTTTCTCAGAGGCTTGGAAATTGCAATTCTCTTTTGACTCATGACAATACTCCTTCAGCAATAATTAATAAATTTAAGTTTTTGTAAAGCCTCCAACGCCAAAGGACCTCTAATTGTCTTACTTTGTTGAAATTTGAAATACTGACATGAACTTAACGACAACCCATATGGATATGTAAGAAGATGCATGTATATAGCCTTCAATCAAATCCTTGGAAATTACACAAATTGACGATTAACGCAACTGTCTCTGTATATGCTCATGAATTTGGCCACAAATTCTGCAAAAGATGTGTTTGATTAGCTGATCATACATCCGATCATTGGAAGTAAGAACTTCCTTTTGCATAACATTCCTAGCCTCTTAGACTTGGGTTAAATTATATATAAATGATGAATTACCTTCCAGTTTCAGTAAAGCGCTTGTTCCAGCGGGGAGCCTCTTATCCTGTCAGTGATAACCTTGAGTTATTTTCACCTTAATTTTCCAGGAGACCAATCAACAAACCATGCAGTGCAAGTGAGTAAACTTACGTAATAAGCATGCCAGTAATAAATTTCCCTTTTCAAGCTAGCCTCAACGCTCTTAAGGAATTGTTCCACTAGCTTCTGCATTTTTGCGAACACAAGTCTATCAGAAGACTAGATATTGTTAAATAATTAACTAAATTGCACTGAGCTATATATAATGCATCACCAAGAGAATCAGTTTTGGGTGAACAAACTCGGCAAGAAGCTTCTGAATCTTTCCTCGGACCATAACTAGTCTGATAATTTCAAATATGTTAACATGTCAGTTTTGCTTTCAAGCACTTCAAGTAATATAATTCTTAGTTAAAAACAATAATTATTTCCATTATTCATACCCACCTCTTAGGTGATGGATCAGCCAGGATTTCTGCAGCCAATTCTATTAACACTTCTTCCCATCCAAGAGGAATTGGTTGGTCATCCGCAAAAGGATAGCTTCATGATCACAACATCTCATGTGAGAACAGCTATTAAACAATTTACAAGTTTTATTTTCTGTTTACTTCGTAGGTCAGTTTGTTTTTGCCGTGATTTCAAAAACAATCGTCATAATAGTTCAAGATATTTGATAAATTATTTTATTTTAAAGTAATGTGAGCTTCAAATACAGATAATGTTATTGTTAAAAATGTTGCAATTTATATGCAAAGATTAAAATCGAAAATTACGTGTATGTTAAGACATAAGAGGGCTTTGCAAATTTATTGAAAATTCAATTGCTTACTTGAGTGCTTTGCAGGCTTCCAGAGCCATGATGGCTTTCCTCAGGTTCTGCTTCGCTTTGGTAGCAATCTTAGCAGCAAAGGTCATTGATAGATCAAAGTCCTCTTTCCTTGCTATCTGAATAAGAACTTCCATTATCTGGAAAATTGAAGCTCAAGAATAGCCATTAGTCCAATAGTCAATTAAATGCATCCAAGTAATTCTACGGTATAAAATCAATAAGACACTTACTTCATGGGTAACAGGAGGATCAACCTTGATAACTTTGCAGTGGTTTTCACTGATTCTAGGATGTCTACATCATCTTCACAGCAGAGTATAAGTTTACAAGAATCTGTGTAGCCGTCCATAATCCATTTTATCAGGTACTGAATGTGCTCTGCTGCTTTGTCGACTTCATAAATAACTATCACTGAATTTAGATGGAGATTTTTTAGTTTCAGGCGAATGACTAAGTGAATCTGAACGCATCCAAAGAATTCAAACCTTTATGATCGGTCTTGCAACTTGCATTGCTGACTTCAGGGGTAATAGCAAGGTTGTCTCTTATTTCTTTGACTAAACCCATTAATGCATATTTAGCATTCGCTTGCAAATTAACGTTGAGCTCCACATGGTGAGCACTGGATGCTACTGGGACCAATACTTGCATTGGCCATTTTTCCTGTCGAGATGAAAATATAGTTGTAATGTTGATTATTAATTCTCTTTAAGATGACAACAAAATTGAATAAATGGTTTATCCTTGATACAAAATATTCAGAGTGCTACAATCTACCTTGCTTTAGAATGATTGATATATCCCACTTTATGAAACTCAGAAAATCCAGTTCCAGGTTTTAGTTAGAGTAAGATGTGAAACAAGATTTCAGTAGCCAAAGCTACTATAGTTGTTATGAGCATCAGTTGAGGTCCTTTGTCAAGAAAAAGATAACAAGTACTCATAACTCCATTAATTTATATATGTGATATTAATTATTTACGTTCATGGCTTGAAAATAGATTTTATTTTCGATGTTTAGACACTTAGGCCACGAGCATTTATTTTCAAGGCAGGTTCTTGATTATGTGAAATACACGGAACATGAAATAAGTGGGAGTGAATTATACCTGAACTGGGAAGTCTCTTAAATCATGAGATATCTGAGAAGAAAAGAAAGAAAAAAAGTACCAAGGTCAGCTTAACTGCATGGAAACTGGAAACTCTAATGTCTCTGCATCTAATGAAAAGAACATACATTCCAACATGCGTCACCATATATTTCGTGAAGCAGGGCCATGGCCAGTGCTCTTTTACCAGAACCAGATTGTCCCTTGATCAAGATATGAGGACAGTTTCCATCCACAACCTAAATGAAAATTATTATGACTTAAGACTCAGAAAAATGAAAAAATTATTTCTGCATAGAGAAAAATAATCAACTTACAAGTTCCTTGAGAAACTGAGCTTCATGTTTGTGGCATATGAATCCATTCAAAGAACTAGGTTGATGCTTGTCAGCCCAAAATGGTCTCAACTTTTCAATCACAACTGCTTTCTGAATAAATGAAGTTTCATCAAATGCCCTCTTCTCAGGAGATGATTTTGATTTTCTGCACGACCCTTTCTTCATACAAGAAAACCATGCATCCGCTTGGCCAGTCTTCCGCCTGTTATTTGCAAACTTTGTGGAGCTTGTGCTTGATTTAACACTAGCATAACTTGTCTTGCTACCCTCGGAGCTAAACTTGCCATTACTACTCTGTCTGCTGACAACTAAGTTGGCAGGTGTAATAGGTGGTATTGGCAGTGAAGGTCTTTGAGGAGTTTGATCGATACCAAGACCACTATTTGATCTACTTTCATGGTGAGAAGAAGAGTTTCTTTGTGGAAAAATCACTGGCCTTGGATGCACATCAGCTTGAACCCCTCCATTCTTTGCAAAACCATCACGGGAAAAGAAGATGTCCCCAATTGAGTCTGTGCTTTCAAATCTTAGTGCAGCATTAGTAGTAGTTATAGGACCTTGAAACATCTTTGCACTGGCAACCATTTCATTGAGTTCGCCAATTGTTGGTGCCTCGAATTTTGAAACTACTTCTCTCTGTCTCCGAATCGGGTTCCTTGGCAATGATGATGCAGATGTTATCCTCTCTTTCTGCCCTACAATCGCATGATTGTTCTCTTGTTCTTTATCTCTTAATACTGGTCTCAGTTTTGGTGCAGTCATTGCTCTACGATTATAATTTGGTTTCTCACTCAATCTAGTTGGCGTCTCATGAACGTCATCCAGAGTGTTACCAACAGCTGGTTTATAGGGAGATAAATGTCTTCGACGCTCAGATTTTGAGGAAGGACTAACATTATTTCTGGGCATAGAAGAAAGGTTACTAACACTATAATAAGTTCTTGGTTTATAAGGAGACTTGCTGCTCTGTCTCCTTCTAGCCGGGCTGCTGAATTTAGGAGGAGAACCAAATCTGTCATCTTTGTCAATCTTCAAAGCATGTCTCACAGAAGAAGTACTCAAGCCGGTGGAGATGTTTCTTGGTAAATTAGAATCATCAGCCAGGTCTCCTCCGTTCTTTGCATTGTGATCATGCCAGGGACTTTCTTGCCAATCTGTCTCCGTATCAGACGGTTCATATCCGCTCTTATTCTGTTTCATTGGAGCAGATGAATGAGAATGAAGAGTAGAAGCCCGGCTATATCTTGATGAACTCTCCATTACTTTCGGCAAGCGAACTGGTGAGCAAAACTATACAAGGAATGAATCAAGGACATTGAAGCTGGAGACTTTGCATATTTTTCTGTTTGTAGATATCTGAAAGAATCAATAGAAAAATAGCAACGAGGAATATGAAGAAATTTAGGCGTCAAAGAAAATGCTTAAATTACAAAATGCGATGATTACAAAGCAGACAGCTCATTGGTGAACATGATTTTTGTCACGCACTGGATTTTTTTAATTCAGCAAATTCCTAACTTTCAATAACAAGAGATTTAGGCATGTTGTTTTCCCCGTTATCTCTAAGCTCGTCATCAAGGATGTTATTATGTCTTTTGTTATTTTGTCTGTTTGCTGTTCTGTCGGATTGATTGTCAGACGAAGGAATCTTGAATCTCCGGCATGGCTGCGGCAGAAATGAAAATGAATTCTCAATTATCATTTCAAAAAACTGTGTTTAAGATAACATGGAAAGATAATCCTCCATCAACTGACTAATCAAATGCATAACAATACGATGTTGAGCTTGGCTTCTTTCCTTATCGAATTTTCCTCCATTAAATATCTTTTTCTCTTTTTGAAAATGGCCATTTCAGTATACAGCTGTGTTACAGGTAAAATCTCAAGGCAGATGTGAGTTTATAAATTGACTAGTTTACAGTGCTTGAAGAGATGCTTGTGGCTTTACAGTTGATAACCAGTCCATTAAAGCTTTATTGACAAGCTCCGGTACTTCATCATGAGGGCAGTGTCCAGCTTGAAAGTTTACCAGCGTTGTATTTGGATAAAATTCTTTGATTCTGTTAGCCTTGGCAGAACCTACCCATGGATCTAAGTCACCCCAGAGCAACAACAATGGGCAAGATAACTTGCTTAGGACACTGTCTAGAGTGTATTTGCTTTGATTCAACATGAATCTCGTCATTAATCTGTGAAAAACATTCCAAAAAAGATTATAGAAAAAATATTGAGAAGGAATTGAAAAAAAAAAGAGGTGCTATCACTTCCCAGTAGATTGTTAACGACTAATTAACAGTGTTTTAGGCCCTTCTAGTAATTCATGCTGGTGTAATTAGTACACATACAGCTCTGCACCAATGTGAAGCAGAAAATGGAGCATAGTCTAGATGAGAGTTCAAGATTTTCCTGCACTCATCCTGAAGAAAATGTAGTGCCTCTCATAGTTGGGAACTAACATACACACCTGTAATAAACTTCTGCCGCATTGGGGTCTGCTGCTGGCCTTGTTATTGATTCCACTAGATAGTCATCCACATTAGAGGAATTTATATATACCTACATGAGCCAAGAAAAAATGTATTTATGATGAGCACATTAAAAACACAATGATAAATAAAAGACAAAAATTATGTTTTCAATGTCTTAACAGATGGAAAAATGAAAAACGGGAAAATGCAGCTCTAATTCAGAGCCATTAACCAAAGTGAATACAAGTTAAAGGCACAGCACTTTAGTACTGAGGTTGATGTCCTACAAAACCAATTCGATAATCATGAACGTATTCTTTGTCCCATTCATGAATTCCGAACAGTTGTAAAGAAAATAGCAAAATGATTGTGCATAACATAAACTTAATAAAGCATCTTCAAAATTTCCAATCAGGACACATTGATTCTTTTCTGAGATGATGGGTGAAAAGCTGGTGCTTTTAGATAACATTCAAGTAAAACTAGTCTCATTAACACCCTTAATAACTACCTGAGTACATTAGACAAGCCATGCTTCACATTTAACAAAGAAAATGAGAACAGATCCTGAATGTATGCCTCATACCACTTATAGAAATACTACTTAAGCTAAAGTTCCCATTACACTTCAAAAGCAGAAGGCTTGGTGAAATATGATAGCAAGTGACTTACACTCTTTAAGACAGAAACAATGCGAGCTGGTTGCTTTGCTTGCCAAAACAAAAATCCAAGAACTATACGCTGAAAAATTTCCTTCAGAGGCTTTAGGAAAACTTTCTGTAAGGTTGATTCTTCTGACTGATTACTTTCTTTTCTTGCATCTCCAAACTGTCCGGCAGAATTTAGAAGGGCAACACCAGTAACTTGATCAGGCAAGCCTACTGCTGCAACTAGAGCAGCAAACCCTCCAAGACTGAAATATTACCAGGAATCACAGATTCGTTAGTTGGTATGCCATCTGAAAAGACAGTCTTATCAAAAGCACACTAAAGATGGAAGGAAATGAGCAGGAAAGAAACAGAGATTTTTTATTCACTTAAAAATTATAAGAATTTGATCTCTCTTTGAACACCAAAATCACGAGACTTCATCATAAAAGAAATTTGATTACCTAACGAAAAAAGAAGTTATTTACCTGTTTCCAACCAAAACAGCAGGCTCTTTCACTATTTCCTTCAAGAAATCCACTATTTGATCTTTCCATACCATAGCATCGTATTCAATAATTGCTTTCTCACTCCACCCAAAACCTAGCAAATCTACGGCATAAACCTTGTACCTTTTAGCTAATTCAGGTATATTGTACCTGTACAAATATAGAAAATGAAAAACTCCATCTTAATCTCAAGAAAGATGACGACATTTTTCCACCATGAGCGCAACAGAACGTCAGCTATTAAAGTTGTTAAGGGGTGGGATGACGCCAAAGTGCTGGCAAAACAGGTTTACTTGTTTGTGTAGATAATGACCAAACCAAAATTGTCTCCAACATGGTATTAGAGAGTATTTGTCAGTTCAAGTTTCATCCGAATTTCAAGTTCAGCCATAATGAAAGAGAAATTAGACATAGCCTCAAAAAGTAAAAACAAAATTTACATGCTGCAACCTACATAATTTCCTAATCTCTTCAAAATTACAGCAAGTACACAATTATGAATCTAATGCTTATATAACTAAACTAACAAAGACAACTGTATTCAAACAAAATGCAAAAATTAATGAATATGGAAAAGGGGAAAGGTAGGAAACCTCCAATGAAATGCAGAGGCACCAAAACCATGAATAAGAACAACAGGAGACCCTTCTCCTTGAACTACATAATGTATTTTGTGACCCCGCCATGTCCAGAAATTATAGCCTTCCGGCTTGAATGGTAACCTCTCCATCCCTACGAAAAAATTCAACTTAAGCCTTTAGAAAATACAAACAGAGTAAGATAATTAAAAATTTCCAAATTCATTTGAAAGGAAAAGTTGGATATGAACCATTGTAGAGTCTCAGTTGCACAATACAAAGAATAAAGATAAAACATTTTCTTGTTAAACAAGAACTCTTCTAATTCAATAATATAATCGAGGTATGTTCTATGATATATATATATATATATATATATATACATATGAATTAAAACGAAAAAAATGGAAAAAAAGGACCTTGAGAAGGTTCAGTAACCAAAGAAGATCCAATGACCGAAGCACCAGAAGCCACAATTCCTCTGAAAACAAAAGCCCTCCTGCTTATTTCACATTTGCTTCCTTTTTAAGTAGAGAGAAAGATCAAAGATACATACAGATACAGTCAAGAAAACAACAAACACTTTCCAATTTTTATTGCGAATAAGGAAAACAAGAATAAGCAGAGCTTAAGACTACTTACTGGGCTGATAAATTCTCCCAGGTGAAATGAACCTGCTGCTGCCACAGACCGGGTTTAAGAATTCTCTCCTAGCTAAAGGTGATGCAGCGAACGAACAAGACATTCTAAATCTTCGAGAGCAGAGTGTCTTCAAAGAGTTGGAGACTGTTAAAAGGAATGATTAATTCTGTTATTGTTAAAATATTTTTATTTTGGGTGCGATTTTATTATTGTGGTTGGAGTTCGGCCCTTGTGGCGGAGTCTTAGCCAGCCACAGCCCACCCCTAGCGAGATTTCAAGAATTTGTTTGTTTTTTTTCCCGGGAAATTTCGAACCCTCCAAATTATAACTGAGAGTTTTATTCTTTCTTGGTAAATCATAATTCATGAGCTTTTGAAAAATATTGTATCTCCTGTGTTGTCAACTAATGTATTATATATTTTATTATCATAATATTTGATTACTTATTTTGTACACTTGTTTTTTATGACATGGAAGAAAAATTAACCTGTAATGCCTTTTAAAGAAAAAGCTAGAAAATAAATAATATAAACTAACTACTCTTGTATAAAGTTTTATTCTTAGGAAATTACTATGGCAGCAAATATATATACTATTTTTAAAAGTTTTAATGTATTGTTTTATAGGTTGGATTCCCTTAATTTAAATTTTTTAATTCAAGTCATGACTTGATTTTTTATCTATCAAATTTACTCAATCTAATGGCAATTGAATGATGATTTAAATGGCACTTATTCACTTTATTCTATCCCATTAAGTTAAATCGATCCAATCAATGAAAAATTAAAATATTTTTTATAATTATTTTAGTATTATACGCATATCAATTTATTAGTACTTGCCATTATTTTTATTGTAAAACAATAAACTTCAATTAATTTTATTTAAATAATTCAATCAACTAATGATATGATACGTCGCCTATGTGCTAAAATATATCAATGATTTCTCCTACATCTTCCTATTTTCTGACATGTCATCTGTTATAAAGTCATATAAATGACAAACCGCACTATTTTTCCATGAAAGTTTTATAAAATGCCATCTATTTTCTAAGGCAAAGCTTATGTTTGTTACATCAGCTGTAACATAACAAACAGCTATAATATACTAAATATATAAATGATTTATTACGTACAATTTGCTACTGGTACGAGATGTCATCTATTTATACACAACATTGCATACATATTTCTTATATGCTGACATATGGTGAATGTAATAAATTTGTAAAAAAAAAAAAAAAGTCAGACAAAATTTCTAATTAATAATTGTATTGATTTATAAGTAAAATAATTTTAAATATATAATATTAAGTATATTTTTAATTCTCTTTTAAGTTAATTGAATTAGTCACTGTACTTAGTACAATTCTATTCAATCTTGAAGTTAAGGTTTTACTCAAATGATAAGGAATGAGCTTTCCTAAACATCAGTTATAGATTCGACCGTGCATGAGTTATTAATAACAAAAATTTAATTCAGTTTATTTAATCTAATCAAAATTTACGTATATCACAGTGTAGTTAAAAAGTGACATTGGGCTTTCGGCCCTGCCTTGGGCTTTCTACCCTTAGGTTTTCGGCTGCGTTATTAGGCTTTCAACCCTCACTTCGATTGATTGGAGGGCACAGGTTCGAATCTAATTATATAATTTAGTTGAGAATACGCTCCAAAACACTGAGGGTTGACATTTCCTCCGTTCGATAAAGATTTTATAAATAAAGTTTTTATTAAAAAAAATTTAGTTATTTGGATATCAGTAAGATTTTTTATTAAAAATTTATGAGATTATTTTAATAAATAGATTATTTTAATAAATAAATTTTTTAAAGTTATATTATGAAAAGAATAAATAAGATTATTAAATAAGTAAATGATATTTTATGTATTTTGATATTTAAAAAAACTTTTCAACCTCTACTCTTAAAAGTTAAAAATTTGAGATTTTACTAATAAAGGTAAAATAGCTTATTTAAGTTTCAAAAACTCTATTAAAGAAACAACCAAATAACAATAAAAATTATAATAAAAACTTATAGAATCAAATAAATATTTATAGCCATTAAATAAGTCATACTAAACAGATACTAAAAATAAGGTCTCATACAAAGTAACTTATATAAAATTAAAATTATTTTGTTTCTAACTGTGTATTCCTCAATTATTATTATTATTATTATTTAAGAATTATATCACTCAGTTGTTAATGATCTAATACATAAAGAGTTATGTAACATTAATTTTGGGTGAGCTTAGGAGCTGCCCGGTGGGAGGGGGAGTGCAGCTATAAGTATTACAGCTTGAATTGGGCGAGCGTTAAGTGACAGGAAATAGCATTTGGTAACCAACCAAATACCGTTGTTAACTACTTGTAACTATTCTGAAACTGAATTAAAAAAATTCCACGCCAATCCAATGGAGGCTGCCGTACGGCTGGTAAACGCCTCCGCAGCACTCAATCGCAATTGCTTGACGAAGACAACAGCAAACCATTTTCTCAGATTCCCCAGAAACGACGTCGTGGTGCGCGTGTCTGGCACTTGCATCCGCGCTTCGTCGTCCGTCACTGCAAACCCCATTAACTTCCTCCCCTTCCTCCCTCTTTCTTCTAACAAGTTATTCAATCACTCTCATTCTCAACCCCCAGCCAATCATTTCGGCCCAAACGACGCCGGATTTGCATGGCACCGTCCTCCCAGCAACGTTATCAACGGAGAAAACGCTTCAATTTTCGACCACAGGGAAACCGCCGTAACGGTCGTGTTGTTAGGTTGGCTCGGAGCCAGAAGGAAGCACTTGAGGAGATACGTGGAGTGGTACAATTCGAGGGGCATTAACGCAATTACGTTCGTTGTTGAGGCCAAAGAGCTGTTGTCGTTTGATCTGGGACGTGGGGTTGAAAAGCGGATGGCCGACTTGTCTAACGAGATCGTTTCGTGGGTTTCTCACGAGGAACAGGATGGTAAACAACGCTGCTTGATTTTTCACACCTTTAGCAACACTGGGTGGTTTGTGTAAGTTGATTCATTCACTTGATTTCTGAGTTCTATTATTATTCTTGTTATGTTTTCTTATTCTTTATTTTTTTATTGGCAGCTGTGGCTCTATCCTTGCCAGTTTACAGGGTAGGGAGGATTTGATGCAGAAGATTAAAGGACTTATTGTTGATTCGGGGGGAGCTGGAGCATTTGATCCCAAGGTAAAATTAATTTGTAAACTCTTTTTTCTAACTTCACAGTGTCTCACGTTCTTGTGTATCCTATGCTTATGATGTTCAGTTGTCGGCAGCATTTGATTGTTAATTTGTGGTGTTCGTGTTCGCTGAAATGAAATTGGTCTGTACACCGGGCTTGTGAAAATGTATTAGATCTTTCGGAAGTCAAATGTAAAATGAATAGTGAATACCAGTGCATAAGCTTGTTGATTTCTTTCGTAAGGTTGCTGAGATACATTTGCTTGTTTAAGTTAGAAGTCCGACACTGCTAATCTATAGTAAAATTAGCTTGTATCGGCACCATCAACAATGTCTTGCTTGTACTGCACAGACTCTATTCAAGTGGTGAGTTGTGCCATGTCCTCCGCATTTGCTCATTTACCTACATTTCCACCCTCTAAGAGGTCTCTACATTTCCACCATCAGTTACCTACTTGAAGCAGGTACAGAAGCGCTTTGGATGTGAGCGAACAAGAAAGTGCTTCTCTTTTGGAGGTCCATATGTTCATGAAACATGTATGAAGATTTATGAATTCTTGATTGCTAAACTTGTTCCAGTTCGTAATTTATGAACTGTGTTCATAAAAGAGATCCTGATTTGACATATAAGAAATGGCATAGAATCTTGTTTCTTTGAGTGGGAGCATTACATTATTTGGGATCCTTGTGTCCCTTTCTGTTACACGTACTTTTAAGACCTAAAATTAGCTACACATACATCTGTCACTTTTAAGCTTTTGCTCGTACATATATACTTTGGTGTTTACATACTTGAGTGAAACTTCTTTACTCACCACAATCCAGAGGAGACAGAGATGTGTTCGACATATAAGGACTAGAATTTGGCCATGTTTATTGGTTCTTCTTGTGGACTATGTAATTTCTTTTTCTTTTTTTTTCCATTGATTAGTTTTCCATCCTTTGAGGTGTAATTGGCTATTGATTAGTGTTAATCATCAACACCAGAGTGATAATATAATAGCTCTTCAATGTTGATCAGGTTTGGGCAGGTGGGTTTGGTGCTGCTATACTCAAGAAACGTAGCTCTTCAGCATACTCTACAGTTGAGGATGGAAAAATAAATGGATTAGAAGGGCAAGTGGGTGTGTCAATGATGCAAGACAAGGAACCAGATATTATAGAAACGATGCTATTGTCTTTATTGGAGAAGCTCTTTTCTTATATCATAAATTTGCCTGTTGTAAATCAGTAAGTTGACTCCCTGGATGAGAAGTAATTGTCTGCTTCATAGGATCAGAACTGTATGTTCACTATAAAAAAATTGTTTCAGGATAGCAATTAATTGGTCCTTGTTCTGCAGGAGAATAAAAAAAGTTGTGTCAGCTGTCACAAATAACCCTCCAGCCTGCCCTCACCTTTACCTTTATAGCACGGGTGATAAGGTGATCCCATATCAGTCTGTGGAATTGCTAATTGAGGAGCAGAGGAAGACAGGTAGAAAGGTATTTTCTGTTAATTTTGGGCCATCTGCCCACGTGGATCACTTCCGGACTTTCCCCAGCAGATACTTATCGGAGCTACATAATTTCTTGAAAGAATGTTTCGCTACTGTAAAGCAGACGTGAATTCTGCTAATGCAGATTACAATTTGTTTTCTCATTGAGTTAGTGTTGCACGGTAGAGCATTATCAACAGTAGGAAATCGATTTATGGAGGAAACTAAATCAAGCATTTGCCATCTTCTATGCTGCAATATCTTTTTTTAGTTTCCCAATTACTAAAGGTGTTTCTTCACGAGGGTGCTTATAATGAAGAGCTCCGTAGTGGATGGTACTAATGTTCCGTTTACTTGTAGCCCATTCCGATTCCCCAATTGTATTTACAAAGCTTGTAATAAGAGATCCTGATGGATTAGATATGAACAATGTATTTGTTATTGGGCTCAAGGTGTAATTAAAATGATTGAATATCTACACTGCTGTTAGGGATGGCAATGGGGTAGATATGGGTTGGATCTATTTTGTTCTAAATTCAGATCCATAATAAAAATTAAGATCCGTATTTGCTCCAGATTCGTCATGAATTCATATTTTTCGTTCCATATCCAAATCTAAAAATAAATAAATATCTATATCTGCTCCAAATCTGAAAAAAAATTAAAATCTAAATTTGTTCTAAATCCGTCATAAATTCTAAAACTTAGCAATAAAAAAAATTTAGAATAAAAATTGAAAGCTAAAATGTATTGATAACAAATAAATTATATAATTTTTTAAAAAATATAATAAATATTGTATCTTATACTTTTACACCAAAACAACAAATAAGAAAGATAATAAAATACATTCAAAAGTAATTATAGGACTAAGATCAATCTAATATTCTATTGTCTCCTTCATCATTCTAATATCCACGACACACCCACCTTCATTCCTACAACATTAGATAATGACATATAAATTAAATATGATTTATATTCAGTGCTTTATTATTTTTATTATGACCATATTTGACTAAATATATGAATAATTATATTCCTTAAAAATTATTTGGCTAATATAATAAAATAAAAATGCTAGGTTGTATTACTTTGCTTGCAATTTGAATATTGCACGTACATGCTTTGTGGCTGGCTGATCTTTAAATTTATAAAACTAACATTTAAGTTTTAAGAGTTTAAATACATGATAAATACCACTAATGTGCTATGAATAAAATTTATTATCATTATAATTCTACAATTGTTAAGAAACTTTTAAAATAAAATAAAATTAAGAAATGGGTGGATATGGGTATGGATTTACATATTAAGATAGATTCAGACTTGCTCCATATCTATCTTAGATCCGTACATCGATATCCAAATTCGATCCAATTGGATTTTGATCACGTGGATCTTAGATCAGATCCAATCCATTGACATCCCTAACTGTTGCTCTAGTAAATGAACCGCTAAGATTTTCTACTCCTTACAAAATTTTAACTTGCATATAAGATTTTTGGAGAAAACTATGATGCAACGGTGGTACCGTGCCACCCTTACATTCAGCCGTTGGATCCCAATGGATCCATCCATCCATCCAGGTGGATCTAACAGCTGGATGCAACGGTGGTACGGTACGACCGTTGCACCGTACCCGGACCTAAGTTTTTTTAACATTATATAAATTTTCCGTACAATACCATATTTTAGACGGGAAAAATTGTAGTACAACTGTGGTACCGTGCTACAGTTGTACCCAACCGTTGAATCTCAATAGATCTCACCCATTTAAGTGGATCTAACGACTGGATACAATTATAACACGATACTACAGTTACACCGTAGTCGGACCATTTTTTACATATGTTTCCATAATTTAATTGTGAAAAAAGGGGAAAAGAAAAAAGAAAAATTCAAATAAAATATTAAAATGTGAGACGAGACGTGCTTGTGGTTGTGGGTCACATCATTTATGTACCCGATGCAAGTGCAACAACACTGCTCCCGACCCTCAACCTAACCTGCCCCAAAATGAAACAGTAACAGGATCACCACCATTAGAGTCAGCAAAGGGCGAGGCAAACAAACAAATCAAGTCCAGATTCGGTGTACCCGCCTAAGCGGTCCCACAAAATCGGAATAAAGGGAACAATTTATTTGCTAGAAGAAATCATTAATCATTAATCTCTTTCATCTGTTTTAAATGAAAATGGCGATTTTGGATGAATCAGTGGTCAATTCCAAAATTTCACCCGCCAATTCTTACGGAGCTGTTGTCCTCGGTGGTACCTTTGACCGATTACACGACGGCCACCGCCTTTTTCTCAAGGTACCTCCCTCACTCTTCATAATTTCTTTTAAATGCATTATCTTTATCAATTAAACTCGTTTTTTTTTCCCTTTTTTAATCTTCTACCCAATTTTTTGTTCCAATCAAACCTAGGCTTCGGCTGAACTTGCGAGGGATCGAATTGTGGTTGGAGTTTGTGACGGACCTATGTTGACCAACAAACAGGTACCTAATCCCTTCTCTATTTACTTAATCATTAATTGACTGAAACTTCGGTACCAGATTGCTTAATTTGATTGATGACTTTATTAGTTGAGTTTTGATTCAAAGTAACTCTCATCTGTAATTGAGCTTTCAAGCCTTTGCTGGTGCATTGTGTAAGGTTGCATAATCTTGTGGAACAATAATGTCCTTTCAGAGGATTGATCTTTTAAATTGAAGTTTTGACATCGTCTTTTCGTGGTCAAAATCAGTAACTTTTGTAGCAATATCAATAATTATCTTATTGTGTTTGCTTTGTTGGCCTTTATTTAAATTGATATTGCAAGAATGCATTGCGAACTCTTGAGTATCGAAATTCAGTTGTTGCTTTTTAATTTTATTTGCATTGCACTCTGACTTGTTGAATTTCCTTTTTCCCATGTCTGCAGTTTGCAGAGTTAATTCAACCTGTCGACGAAAGGATGCGAAATGTTGAAGCTTACATCAAGGTACTTGGTAAATGGATGCATGTTCTATTCTTTGGTTCTTGTTTTCAATTATAGAAGCATTTGCTGAGTTCTGTCAATTCTTCATAACTTTGCTTTGCTGTGTGTCAATAACCTTTAAACTTGAAGGGGTACTGGTTTGTATGTTGTGACAGGGATAGCAGAGGCTAACTTATTTTATGTGTTGCCCATCTTGTGCTTTTACTTATTCTGGCAAAATATTTTGATGTGAGTCTTGCCTTGTGATTGGACTTGGTGGCGAAAACAGATGGACCACCGGCTTTGCTATGTTGTATGGAAGTAAATGGTTCAGTTGGTATCTTCTGGTGTAATGAATGCATGTGATTTTTTCTTTTTTTTGGGTCTTGTGTTCTATCTGATGGATGATTCTTTGTTTTCCTTTTAAAACTTCCAGTCTATTAAGCCAGAGCTTGTAGTGCAAACTGAACCTATTACAGACCCATATGGCCCTTCAATTGTTGATGAAAATTTAGAAGGTATTGTTGTCAGGTATGTTGTGAAATAACTCTTTTTTGTATCATCTCAGGTTTAGGATGATGCTGCAAATTACATTTTTATTTTGCTAATCTCTTAACCTGTGTGCTGCTTGCTTGTATCAAGCTCAAATGCTGAATTTGCTTATGTTCTTTGAGAGTTCAACATGTTTGCAATATTGAGAAATTGAACTTCATCTCAGGGAAAATGTGTTCCATAACTGATCTTGACTAATTGGATTTGATTTTCTGGCAGCAAGGAAACATTACCTGGTGGCCTTTCAGTCAATAAGAAGAGAGCTGACAGAGGCCTATCCCAGCTGAAGGTTTGGGTTCCAGTTTTCCATGTACCATCTAAATCAAAGTAGATTTGTTTAAAGTTTGTGGGAAAATTTTTTGAAGATTAGGCTATAGTAACAGTATAATGAATAATGTGCAGATTGAAGTTGTGGATCTAGTTTCCGAAGGATCTAGTGGAGATAAGTTAAGTTCATCGACATTAAGAAAACTTGAGGCAGAGAAGGCAAAAAATGAGCAGCCTGCATGAAACTACTTTCTGGAGATTTAGTTGAGCTCCTGAGGTTGAGATGGCCCGGTTGGAACTGCATAAGGATGTGGATTTTTTTGGGAGCATAAAACAGATTTTGCAAAAAACTCGTCACTGTATCGAGGAACCCCTATCATGACCCATATAACTTCCTCTATTTCCTCTTTCCAAAATGTCAACAAAATGATATTTACACACATATCAATGAGTTTCTATCATAATAAAACAACTTTGTACTGTCAGGCTTGTTAAGCGACATCAAGGCTGTAGATAAATTAATGGTTATCATGTTTCTATTCTAACAAGGACAACTCAAATCTTTAATCCGATCCGTGTTCTCCCATTATGTGTGTGTGTATATAGATATAATATACAGCTGACTTAAAATTAATTTTCCATTACTCTTAAATTGTTTGAATAGCAATAATTTAGAGGTAGAAAAAAATTATTTTTGGGTTGTTGTATTTTACATCTAATAAAACATGGCAAGAACCATAACATAAAGTGCTAAACAGTTTTTTATAAAAAATTTATTCCTCACAAAAACTTCTTTTTTACCTTAATAAGACCAATATGCAATATTGGCATGGCTGTAAAATTATGTTAAAAATATATGCACAAGTAAATAAAAGGAAAATTTTGAAAAAAAAATCAAGAAAAAGGGTGTACTTTCATTATTAAACAAATTAAACGTGATAGTCTCAAAAGCAAGGCGTTACGTTACCGACCTATTTTGGCGGACAACACCGCGCCTCTCCTTAATAAAACGGCTATGTGTTCTAATAAACGAAAATTCAAATTTCATAAATCGTAACCGAACGATTGTGATTCCTCATTCTCTCTATAACTATAAGAACCCCGTTGAAAGAGTAACACTCATCATCTCATTTGGCTTGGTCATTCAAATCGCAAACCCTCCCATTTCAGTAACACTAACACACACACTCTCCGATTCTTGAAGCATTGTCACTTGACAAACGTAAAGGTTATCTTGCCACTAACACAAGGTTTTCTTGAACCCATTTTCCTTCTATAATGTTTTAAACACTTCAAAATTGCATGCATTTCGAATATAAATTCTTCTTTAGGTATATGCTTTTCATGGTTCTTTACAATTTGATGTTTCTCATTCCCTTTTCTGTTGTATGTTTCTTGACGGGTTTTCTTGTTTTCTTTTGCCTCCTTGAACCAGAAAACTTGAAGAAACAGTTCAAAAGAAAACACTGAATCTTGGGAGAAGTTTTGTTCACGTATTAAATCCGTTTCAGGGTACATTCAATTCATTTACTTCTGTTTTTACCATCTTGTGGCTTGTTATGTTTCTTGCTTTTTCTTTTAAGTGATCTTCAGTTTGTAATTTTGTTAAACTCAATATGTTTGCAGGTTGGTTGTGCAAAATTCTTGCAAAAATGAATGATCTAATGACGAAATCGTTCTTAAGTTATGTGGAATTGAAGAAACAGGCCCAGAAGGATCTTGAAGCCGATCTTGACATTGAGAGAGGCCAACTCAATCCCAGAGATGAAGAAAACCTCACTCAGTTCTTTCAAGAAGTGGATGCAATCAAGGATGAAATGGAAGAGATCACCAATCTCTTGCTTGATCTTCAAAATCTTAACGAAGGAACGAAGTCCACTCACAGTGGCAAAGTTCTTCGCGGCCTAAGAGACCGAATGGAGTCAGACGTGGCCTCTATTCTTCGCAAAGCCAAGATTGTCAAAGCAAGGCTTGAATCGCTTGATAAATCAAATATGATCAATCGTACGTTGTCACAAGCTTTTAAAGAAGGCAGTTCTGTTGATCGCACAAGGATATCGGTCACTAATGGTTTGAGAGTCAAGCTTAGGGACTTGATGAATGACTTTCAGTCTCTGAGAGGAAAGGTGTTGTCAGATTACAAGGAAGATCTCAAGAGAAGGTACTATAATGCAACTGGCGAGGAACCAAGCGAAGATGTAATTGAAAAGGTAATTTCAGGAAGTGGGAAAGTTGAAATACTCGAAGGGAAAACAGAAAAGGATATACAGAGAAGTAAAGAGAGGCATGAAGCTGTGATGGATATACAGAGAAGTTTGACAAAGTTGCATCAAGTGTTTCTTGATATGGCTGTTCTTGTTGAGACACAAGGGGAAAAGATGGACGATATTGAAGAGAATGTGGCGAATGCAGGTAATTTCATCAGTGGTGGAACTAACAGTCTGTACTATGCCAATCAGACGAGGAAGAAGAGGTCGTGGGTGTGCTGGGTTTGGGCTGTGGGGTTGATCATACTGTTGGTTTGTCTTATTTCTTTGTTGACCTCGAGATGAAAATGGTCATGCAATGCAATCTTTTGGAGACGGCTAAGTGGCTTGTTTATTTTTGAGTGGTGTTAGGTTTATAGATAGATATATACTCATGGCTGATTGAGTTTTCCTGAGCTCGGGTGTTGGGCCGTTAAATACTGTTATATCACTTCATAAAATGCAGTTTACGTTATTTTCCTTTATGGTTCTGTAAACTGACACCAATGTTAATGAATATTATATTTAGCGTTCTTCAACATTTGATTTTTGGATTCTCTTTCTTCTTTGGTACCTTTGTCTGTTGTTTTCAGTTTCGATTTGCTTCATATCAAGTGAATCTCCCCTTTATGGCCAGCCAGCGATTAAAAATACTGGTGGTTCGGTTTGACGGGTTTTCACTTCCAGTTGAAGAAAAGACAAAACTATCTGAAAAATATCATAAAAGATTAAAGAGGAGAGACCAATGATATTCTTATAGGATATTAGGAACCTTATCCATATTGCTAAGGAGCTGCACAACTCTACTTTGATATAACATTGTTGACTCTAGGTTATCACCCCTATCAAGAAGCAAATGGCAACCATCTTACCAACTCCAATGAACCAATTCTCTTTGGAATCAAATACTACACATACCCTGTCTCTGCTTAACAGATGTTCATATATGGAGGAACTAAAGCAGATTCATGCCCAAATGTTCAAAAAAGGCCTCACCGTAAATACCATCTTGGTAAGCAGGCTACTAGCTTTCTGCACGTTTTCGAATTCTGGAAGCTTAGCCTATGCTCAGATGGTGTTTGACAGAATCATCAAACCTAATACTTTCATGTGGAATACAATGGTCAGAGGATACGCAGACAGCAGTGAACCAGAACAAGCTTTGCTTTTGTATCGACAGATGCTTAGTCATTCAGTTTTGCATAATGCCTACACCTTCCCTTTCCTGCTCAAAGCCTGTTCCAGACTTTCAGCCTTAGAAGAAACTCAACAAATACACGCTCAAATCATAAAATTTGGCTTTAGCTCAGAGGTTTTTGCCACAAATTCCCTGCTTCACGCTTATGCCATATCTGGGAGCATCAAATCCGCTCGTCTTATCTTCGACCACATGCCCCAACGCGATACTGTTTCTTGGAACTCAATGATTGATGGCTACACAAAATGCGGTGAAATGGAACTGGCATATGAAATTTTCAAAGATATGAAGGAAACGAATGTCATATCTTGGACGACGTTGATTTCTGGGTATGTTGGGGCAGGCATGGACAAGGAAGCTTTGCACCTATTTCATGAAATGCAGACGGCAGGGGTTAAACCTGATAATGTAGCCCTAGTAAGTGCAGTTTCAGCATGTGCACATCTGGGAGCTCTGGATCAAGGCAGATGGATTGATGCGTATATTAAACACTCAGGTGTCAAAATCGACCCAATTCTAGGATGTGCTCTTATAGACATGTATGCAAAGTGCGGTGACTTGGAAGAAGCTTTAGAATTATTTAAGAGAATGGAGAAGAAAGGTGTCTCTGTCTGGACGGCAATAATATTTGGTTTAGCAATTCATGGACATGGAAGAGAAGCTCTAAATTGGTTTTCCAAAATGCAGGTGGCGGGAACTAAGCCAAACTTGGTTACTTTCACAGCAATTTTGACTGCCTGTAGTTATGCAGGGCTAGTTGATGAGGGAAAATCATTGTTTGAGAGCATGGAAAGGAAATATAACTTGAAACCAACTATAGAGCACTATGGGTGCATGGTTGATCTGCTGGGCCGCGCTGGATTGCTGGAGGAAGCCAAACAGTTGATTGACTCAATGCCTGCAAGACCAAATTCTGTGATTTTGGGGGCATTACTCAAGGCATGCCAGATACATAGAAATACCGATTTAGGTAAACAGATAGGAAAACTCCTGCTTGAAAGAGACCCTGATCACGGTGGCCGATATATTCACCTGGCAAGCATTTATGCCGTGGCAGGGGAATGGGACCAAGCTGTTGAAGTGAGAAGGCAGATGAGACACAATGGAGTTGCCAAACTTCCCGGATGCAGTGCTGTTATTCTCGATGGCAATGTTCACGAGTTTTTAGCTGGGGAGAGGACCCACCCGCAAATGGATGATATCAACCTCATGTGGGATCAAATTACAGAGAGATTGAAACGTGAAGGACACAAACCAGCTATATGGAGCTTGCTAGTAGATCTTGAGGATGATGAGAAAGAAACAGCAATCCATCAGCACAGTGAGAAACTTGCAATCGCATTTGGGCTAATTAAAACTGAACCAGGGGTGACAATCCGAATCATTAAGAATCTTCGAGTCTGTGAGGACTGCCACACAGTGATGAAGCTCATCTCCAAGATCTACGCTAGGGAAATAGTCATGCGAGATAGAACTCGGTTTCACCATTTCAAGGACGGAAGATGTACATGTGGAGATTACTGGTGACGAGAGAGAGAGAGAGTAAAACTATGTTATCTATTCAAAATAGGAACACTTTTCTTACGGAATCCATTTTCATATAGATACATTATGCCGACGTTAAAGATACAATAACTTGGAATCATTTTATTAACTGAGCTTTTAATGATTCAAGTGCTTGTTAAATATTTTGGAAACTGAAAAAATGAAAAGAAAAATAAAGGTGGATTCCTTCTACAAATTCAGAAAGCACACGGCTATTCTTTAGTTGATGCTGAGATGCTGCTTAGCCGTCCAAGATTGTTCTGGCTCTAGCTGGACTTTTCCAATCTGCGGTAGCCAAAGACATGAGCAAAATCAAGTTTTTCAAAGAGAGAAGAAAAAGAGTCTAGGGACAATTCAATTAGGCTCATTGCACTGCAAGAACGTCTAAAGCTGCTCAAAAAACAATCAACTTCTAAAATGTAAAGAGCCTATAGACAGTATTTGATATAGTTTCTCATGGCTCAATAGTCCATGAGCAGTTTGCTCACCGAAGTGGAACCAGCAATAGACATGAGATAGCACAAGGCAAATCAGCTTCCATTAAATTTAGACAGTTAACAGTGAAGAAAGTAAGCATTTAATACCTTAGCATTTTCAACACAAACAAAATCTTTGTAGCATGCTTCCATCTGCAGATGTGGGTTCCATAAAACAGCATCTGACCAACTGCAAATGCACAAAGTATAAGAGAACAGAAATTAGAAACAGATAAACAAAAAAACCATAATCTTATCAAATCATAAAATGGGGTTTCAAACTCATGTACTTTGTATTTCGGATAGTTATTGTATCACCCAAGCCATTGTCAAGGTGTACCACACTCGGGGCCTCAAGGTAAATGCAATCTACAAATCCAGGAAAAGTGACCCTATCCCTGAATTGTTAATGGAGCAGTTAGTGCTTCTTATAGATTAGTATCTGCAAAGGTACCAGTCACTCACATTTCGTCAAATACATAAAAGGTAGAAATCATTTTTATCCACAGTTAACAATAAAAATGCATTACCCACCTTTCCTCCTTTCCCTCCACTGGATTTTTAGGATCTGGGTCTTTATTTAAGGTTTTGCAACCTTTCAAGCCTTTCACAGATGCTCCTGTGATGGAAGCCTGCATGATAATGTTTGATTTCATAAACCAGGTAATTGTAGTGTAATATTTCACATATCTATTGAAACTCAGTATTGTTTCCAATTTATTTTCCTTCTGTAGTAAAGGAATGAAAGTGATTGGCCCCAATCTTTTTCTGCGACATGCAATGCCTTTTAAATGGCTTAATTTCTTCTAACAAATCATTGATGTTATCCAATCAATCCATAGAAAGCAAAAAGTCTTTATTTCTTTCCCTGCTTTTAAATAATAATCTTCAACCACATATTGATTCTTCATTTTAGATAAAACTTTTATAGATGCAGCCAAAAGGAGGGTTGCACTCTACTTCCAGATCCCACATTTATCATTATTGCGAATACAAATATTATAATCAAAAGGAGCATGGATCTTCATGTACATACTTTTGGCCTCTGGGACTTAAACAACATAATGCATTCAAGGACTAAAGAAATGGTACTTTAATGATAAAATGCATTCAAGGACATAATAAATAAAAGTGGATCAACCATAGCCTTTTAGCTTACCCTGAAGTATGTGTGCAAAGCAGAACTAAACGAAAATGGCTTATTGTCTGTGTTTGTAATGGTCAACTCTGTAGAAATACTCTTGGTATTTAGAATGACCTGAAAATATTAATGGAATATAAGTTTGAATTATAAGCAAATTCAATATGTGTAAAGTGAAAATAACTACTATCAAGAAGTTGACACCATACAATGTTTAGCAATATAAAAGATACAAGTTACAAATCCTCTATGTATAGGGGGGAAAAGAAATAAAAGACAACGAGTGTGGTAATATCAAGCTGACTAATTTCCGAGCGTCACTAACCGAATATTGCTTATTTGAGAAAAATGATTAAATCAACCTTGAATAAAGCTCGAAAACTGAAATCCCACATGGCACGACTGTAAGGACCATCCTTTAGCTCCAGAGTTATAACAGGATTTCCTTCCACATTTTCTGAGTCAAGAATGGACCAATCCATATTCCTTGCAAAGCCATGCTGTCATTTGCATAACAGAATTTCAATCAATACTGTGAAGCTAAAATAAATAAATAACTCATATAGTAGTTATTATCGAAGTGTTCATCTCTCAGACAAGTCTACAAAGAGGAAGCAAATACAAATCATCTTCCACTTTTATCTACATCATTGATTCTACCAGTTAAAAGACTTGCAATTTGCAAACAGTGGTGCACCTCAAGAAAACCATACTGGTGGCAGTAACCGCATTAGCACACTGCATTAATGTATTTACCAACACGTGAAGCTATATCACAACTCTGAGAATACTAGCTATAGCACTTGGTTTCAACTATAGCCCTTGGCCAGAGAACAAGTTTTGGCATTATGGACGAATCACTGCTAAATGGGACATTATTGATGAACAGCTTACAAATGATAGATAGCAATACCTGCTGCATTGGGCCAGGTCCAAACTGCGGGAAGCAATGTGGAACTCCTCCACTATTCCAATGGAGATATATAATCAGTATCCCGGACTAATCTCTATTTACAAAAATATTGAAAGCAATTCCCAAAATAATAATAACAATTCCATACAACACTGATCAAATGGGTCATTTGAACAAAGATAATTAACATTATTAGTTACCGAATTAAAACCGAAAATTGTGGGAAAAAAAAAGTAACACCTGATAGGTTTTTTCTTGTTAAAAACAGCATCAGGTCTAACAAAAAGGAGATCTTTGTCATTAGAAGCTTTCCACGATGTAACACATCCTCCAAACAGATATAGCTCAGCTTCACTGCCATCAATTCAATAACAGAAACATTTAAGAAAGAAAAAGAAAAGAAAAGAAATTGGTAATCAAAGAACAAATGAAATTAAAACAGACGATGCTACATTAATAACTCACCTACCGCCAGCAGAAGTAAGCACAACCTTGGGTAAATTGCCTTCACCTTCTGTCACTCGCACTCCTAAAGTTTCTTTGTTCATTGTTGCAAAGGCCACACCTTGTTTTCTGCCACAAATATTTTATTAAAAAGATTATTTTATTAAAACGATAATTCTGCTATGCACATGAATATTTTTAATTAAAAAAAAAAACAGAAATGAAAATGCATCAATTGCGCGGGAGACTCACCGATTGACTCGTCCTACTCGTACAGCCCGGTAGTTTAGGCCGGGGATCGAAAAGGGCATTGAAGCCGTTGCCATTAAAAATTCGATTGATTCTGGCGCTTCAACTTAACGATCGGCTATTTTCTTGGTTATATGGTCGTTATTGTCATTATTCGCACATTCTCTTATATTTGTATGCATTTGCTTCTAAGGGCTGGGCCTATCGAGGCCCATGGTCCATATACGTTTTTAAATTTCATTTTCTACTTTCTGTTAATAATTATTTAAAAAGAAAAAAGAAAAAAGAGGCTGATCCCTTGATGGATGTGCATCATTAAGAATACAAAATAATGTCATTAGATTCATTTCCATATTTTATGTAAATTGAAATGAAGAATGCAAGGGTAATTCTATAATGCCGTAACTAAATTTACGGCATTGATGCCGTAATGGACGTGGACCGTTAGATTTGAATAAAAAATCTCTCCCATTAATTCTAAATAAATAGGTAACATGTTACCTAAGTAGCAGGTAATTACTCTTTTTTGTTCAAGTTCCAAGTTACATTTACCAATTTTATGTGTGATTTATAAGTTTTATGCAACATTTACAAGTTTTTGTTTTATTTACAAGTTCTTCTTACAATTTACAACTCTAACATTAATTTATCTATTTTTCCATTAATTTACTAGTTTTATGTGTGGTTTACATATTTTATGTTTTATTTCACACTTAATGTGAATTTACTAGTTCTATGTCATTTTTCTAAGTTTTTGTTTTGTTTACAAATTCTTCGTACAAATTACAACTCCAACATTAATTTACTCATTTTTTCATTAATTTACTAGTTTTATGTGTGATTTACACATTTTTTGTTTTATTTCACAATTTACTAGTTCTATGTCATTTTTATAAGTTTTTGTTTTGTTTACAAGTTCTTCATGCAAATTACAATTCCAACATTAATTTACCATTTTTTTCATTAATTTACTAGGTTTATGTGTGGTTTACATATTTTTTGTTTTATTTCACACTTAATGTGAATTAACAAGTTCTATGTCATTTTTCTAAGTTTTTGTTTTGTTTACAAGTTCTTCGTACAAATTACAACTCCAACATTAATTTACTCATTTTTCCATCAATTTACTAGTGTTATGTGTGATTTACACATTTTTTGTTTTATTTCACAATTAATGTCAATTTACTAGTTCTATGTCATTTTTATAAGTTTTTGTTTTGTTTACAAGTTCTTCGTGCAAATTACAATTCCAACATTAATTTACCATTTTTTTCATTAATTTACTAGTTTTATGTGTGGTTTACATATTTTTGTTTTATTTCACACTTAATGTGAATTTACTAGTTGTATGTCATTTTTCTAAGTTTTTGTTTTGTTTATAAGTTTTTCGTACAAATTACAACTTCAACATTAATTTACTCATTTTTCCATCAATTTACTAGTTTTATGTGTGATTTACACGTTTTTTGTTTTATTTCACAATTAATGTCAATTTACTAGTTCTATGTCATTTTTATAAGTTTTTGTTTTGTTTACAAGTTATTCGTGCAAATTACAATTCCAACATTAATTTACCATTTTTTTCATTAATTTACTAGTTTTATGTGTGGTTTACATATTTTTTGTTTTATTTCACACT
>JAUJEM010000170.1:60000-101222 GCA_030448935.1 Citrus cavaleriei
AATATTTAACCGACTTGTAACCGGTTATATGTAATTTAATCAATTTCTTTTATTAAATTATAATTATTTAGAATCGTTGATTTAATCTAACGGTCCACGTCCATTACGGCATCAATGCCGTAAATTTAGTTACGGCATCATAGAATTTTCCAGAATGCAAATAACAACTTATTGTACATTTGGTGGAAGTCAAGTCATTAATTACAATTTTGATTCTCAAAGTCAAACAGTGTTGTACTTTGTACAGTTGGTAGACTAGTAGTGTATCCTCACACTCACAGCAAACTCTTTCAACATGTTGAATTTTGACATGCACAAAGTGACTTGCAATCTTTTACTTCGCAAAATCTAGCAAGGTGGAAGATCCATTGGTGGAGGCAGAACAGATTGATCTGGGCGTGGCCCATCTTCCACCACGAATGCCGTTTTCAATCCCCAACCGGTATGGAGCTCCAAATGGCAATGCATGAACCAAACACCTACACAATCAAAATAAACCGTTAGTTTTTGTGTGTGTGTGTGTGTGTAAATCACTAAAGTTAAAAAAGATGGGTGTGTGCCTGGATTATCAGCTCTGAAACGAGTGGCAGTCCAACCCCGGTGGGCACAGCAGCAGTGTTTCTCTCAATGGGATCAACCAAGTTGTAGTTAGCCGGATCTTTGACAGGATCAAAGTTCCCGATACCGGTTCCGACAACAAAGAAGTTGTAGCCGTGGAGATGAAATGGATGTGACTCAACCGTTAGCAAATTAGTGTCTTGCAGCACCAACTCAATTGTAGAATTGAATGCAATCTTGCTCAGCCTTGTGGCTCGGGATGTTCCAAGACTGGCCGTAAGTGGTGCCCCGGTATAGTTAAAAGGCTTCGGAGGCTTGTCAGGAAAATCTGCCTTGAAAACTCCCTTGAGATTGAAGTAGTGAGCTTGGAGAAGAGCAGTTTGTGGCATCACGAACGAGATATTATTCAAGGTAGCTAACAGTCTGGTTCCATTCACGCAAGTAGGGCATGAATCTTTTCCAAAACCTATAGTGTAAAAGAGTTTTCGATCGACTTTCTGTGGAACATCTGCGGGGAATTTTGGAGAGTTTAGGCTTCTCAGTTTCTTGTTGTAGTTCAAGGCAAATTCTGAGTCATTTGATGCAGGTAATTGGGCAAGTGTCGGGAGAAGAGAGTTTGGGATGCCTTTGTATTGGAGAATTCCGGTAGCTGTTTTATTGTCCACGGGAATTGGAGCGTCATTGAAAGGCCTGGCAGCCATGAAATATCTGCCTGGTTTTTGGTTGGCTTGAACGAGAACGTTAGTGGTCTGGCCTGGTGCAATTAGAATAGCCTCAGTGGTGAATGGCTTTGTATATACTGCATCCACTTCAACGACGGAGAAGTTGTGACCGGCTATGGCAAAGAACAACTCGTCGTTCAGGGCAGCGTTGATGATCCTCAGTAGATATGTCTTTCCTGATTCCACTTCCATTGCGAAAGTATCTAAATAGAAAGGAGCAGAATTGATTATATATGTTGGATTAAGGGCTAAGAAACCAAATGAATTTTTCAGAAGGTTACTATATATTATATCTACGCCAAGACTTGAAGTTTTCTCAAGTAGTTTTGATAGCTAACTTACGTTTCTCAGAACATGGAAAGAGGGGCCCTGGCTTCCCGTTGATTGTGTGTGCATCTGACATATTCGGTGGCAAACCCATTTTCTGGCCTTGTTTTTCGACCTCTTCAACATCAGTGTGCCACCATTCTCCTACAAAATTTGAAATTTGAGGCAACCTGCTGCTCTCAAAGACAAAGTTGCAAGGCCATCTAATTGAAAAACAAGATTAAGTTACGTTTAATCAGACGACCCACCTAGTAGAATGACCTCTTCTCTGTTTGGCTGTGGGAAGGGAAAGGGGGTCCCTGGTTTTGGCATGATGACAATTGCACCATACACAGTAGCCCTTAACCAAAAAATGTGTGCATGCCACCACAATGTTCCTCTTTGCCCTGTTACATTGAAGTCATAAGTGTAGCTATTTCCAGTCTTGATAGGACATTGAGTTATATAAGCTGGTCCATCCGCCCAACCGTTGCGATATTGCTTCAGTCCATGCCTTCAGGGGAAAAAAAAATCACAAATTAAAGTTGATCATATAATTAAGAAATCTCAAAACTAATTTTTATGTTAATTTTTGCATCTCTTATCCGTCTGTATTTAATACGGTAGTTAAGGTCATACCAATGAATTGACATGTTATATTGTGCATGGTTTGTGACGTTGACAAGAACTCTGTCTCCCTCTCTTACGTAAATGGTAGGACCAGGGAACCTCCCATTTACAGTTACAATCGGTTTTGCATGGCATAGTCTGCTAACATTCTTCACTTGAACCTGAGGAAATTAAAAGAAGTACTAATGTCAAGATCAAATATCACCAATAGATAATTGTCGAACAAACCGAAATTGGGCATGTCGATTTTGTATAACTCACATCGAACTGGTACTTCTTTATGGCAGCTTCAGCTGGGAAAGAAAGAAGTCCAAGTAACAGAAAGAGAGAGCATGTTAACCCAGAAAAGAAATTGCTACAGTTTCGGCTGGCCATTTTCATTTTGCCTATATAAAGATGTCTATGCTTGTGTGGATGGTTGGATGACACGAACAAAGCAAAGATGGAGAATTTATATATATGTAAGGAGGAGTACAAGTTTGTTACAGGGATAATTAGGTAAGGATGATGAATCCTTGTAAGCAATATACTAAAAGACTTGAAGTTGGCCATTGAATGACGTAGAGGCTGGGATTGCTATTTGCTAATGCCAAAATGAAGCATATATCCCGAAATTACCATCAGGCCAAAAATGACAATAATTTTGGGCATGAAAGCTACATAAGGCCAACCTTCCAGCAAAAAACATTACTAAAAGTCTAAAACTTTACCGTTAAGGAAAAGGATCAGCTTTATATAAATATGTTAAAATTACTAAGGCAAGGAGTAATTGTTTTTAGCATCCAAGATAAAGTAAGTCATCGAATCGCATTTGCATGGTGTCTGTCCAATAAGAACTGTTTGTTTAAATTTGTTACTGCAGTTGGTCATATGTCACTCTCAAGTCTCAAATGGGATTTCCCAGTCGCCTGCTCAAAATCCTTGGCAAAATATTAAATATCATAAAGCGTAACTTTTGGGTTTGGCCATGGTTTTGAACGGGACTGAGGAGAGCTTCCTTCTAAGCCTGTGAGGCATTTCTTTGTACGTTTTGCTTATTTAGGGACTCCCAGTCCCAGTCCTTGTTAAGATGCTTTGCAGTTAAACCTCCCATCCTATTTTGCTTCTTGCCAAGACGTTTAGGAGACAAGTACCAACCTTAAAGAAACAAGTGAATTACTACAGCCTATGTTCAATTCCAGGCTTAATTAATTGTATATATATAATAAAGTAACATTAGAACCAAGTTCAAATTTAATATGGTTATAGCATGCACCAAATCAGGCTGTTATTAATCCACATGCTGACGCTTTGTTTTCTTTTCTGTAATTGAGAATTAAAAGACGAAATCAAAGGAGTACAAAGCAAAGAAAACTGCTACCAATTAAGGGAAGGGCCAACATAATTTGACCAATTTCTGCTAAAAGAATGCGAAACAGTATGATTGTTTCCACACTTTTTCATTTGGAAATGTTTAGAGAACGCGATCTTGGATTCCTTTATTCTGGGAATAAGGAAATTAACTTGATTTTTTATACAAGTATATGTGCTTTTGTGTTTATTCGCAGTAAATAAGTCAAAAAGAACAACAAAAGTCGTCGACATGGGTGCAAATTGCAAAAGGTGTACATGTACAAAGAAAATCAAATGTAATTAAAACAAGAAGAACAAAAACAATCAACAAAATTTAAACATTAATAATTACTACATTGATTAAGGGAAAAGAAAATTATACTTTGTTTTTCATCAATCATTTAGTCATAATCTTAATGAGTTGGACATTTGGACATTGAATTTGCTGCATACGCATGGAAATTGATAATTTAAATTTTGTTTTTGAAGATTAAACATGTTATTATAATGTATTTGAAAATTTTCTTTTACGAACGTCCCGCAGGAGAGAATATCTCTAACTTATACATGCTATGTTTTTGAATCCGATAAATATAATTACATCAACAGAAAATGGTAAGTGAATAAAAAGATGACAAAATCATTTGTCTTTTTGTGAATTTTTGAATTTTTTTTAAACAATCTTTAAAAGACAAAATTTTTTATCATAACTTGAACACAACAGTGATATCCCTCGCAATTGATATGTGCACAAATCATATGGAAGCTCGTAGATACCTTTCTGGGAAAAAGGGTCAGCAAATGGCGATAGTCATGTGCTACTGGCGTGGCAAGACGCCAAGACTAGAGGGGATGGCTGCCCAACCTTGTCGTTAAGATGACTCGTCCCCATCATCCAACTGATATTGTTCATCTTTGTTAAAATTGACACAAGGAGATCATTTAATTAGCTTAGACATGGGTTCCACAATGAGCCCATCAACCAGTCAAGGCGACCCACCTGGGTTTGAACTTCAATCAAATCAATATTCCTTTGCTTCTAACTAGTTTTACAACTAATGTACATGTGTGTTCACATATTATATTATTGGTTCTAGTTCTTCATCTAACATTTCATCTTAGTTCTCAACTGCAAATATTGAAGTTGGATTGATTATTTCTCGATAGAAGTGACACCAAAATCGAAATTGACGTGCATTTTATATGTTTAATTTACCCAAAAAGAATTAAAGATTCAATAACCTTGTAAGGAGAGAACGTTGCCGTGTGTGCAAATGTGGTCCACTTAAATAAAAATGAAATTCTGGAGACCTACAAAACAACAACAAAATGTACACGTTGCCATCTGCATTCACTCAAACTCAATTCGGTTAACCGGGCCATATGCTGCTGATGCCAGCCCCTACACTCTCGCTGGCTTCGATTGACATCGGAATCGATCCTCCAACACCACTGAACGTGATTTCATTTCATCACGTGGCTCTGCTTTGATTTGATCCTAACACTTGGCTTCTTCTTTCTTAGGTGAAAGTAAATTCAAACAAACAGCATTTGATTCACTAAACAAACCCATCAGTTCAGTTTCGATCGATCGTTCGTGTGGTTCCCATTTTGAGATCAGTTCCAACCCACCAACAAAATAAAGCACTAAAAGTGAAAAGACCTGTAAGATCAATTCCAGCAAGTGTGATTTTCACAAAAGAACCCATTATCCTCAATCTGACTTAATTGATATACAATTACAATTGCTTATCCGATAATATTTAAGTTAAAAATTGTCGCAACGGGTAAAATTATTAGCCAGTTGTTCAGAACTAATAGTACAGCTCAGCTCAGAAGCAATTAATTAATCAAAGAATAGCCAGCTGTAGAATATATAGTCGATTATATAGCTGTTACATGGTGAAGTCTTGTGCTTCAATCACGCACTCGCTTTACTGTTTATTACAAAAGAACGTGAAAACTGAAAACTTTTGAAACAGCACCTGCGATCTTTTCCCTTAAGAGTCAAAATCATTAATGCACACGCACCCAACTTTATTCGTGCCATCATTTTCATTACTGCAGAAAAAAGAAAGCATTTACCAGTAAATTACAATAAAATCGTCAGTGTGCACTCTATATGGTAGTATACTAGTATATGGTATACAGAACAGAAACAAAACATCAAAAGGTAAAAAGAAAGAAAGAAAGGGTCCGGCTACGGTGCAACGGTGATACGGTATCACCGTTGCATCCAGCCGTTGGATCCACGTGAATGAATGGATTCAGTAGAATCTAACGGCTGGGTGCAGCGGTGATACTGTATCACCGTTGCACCGTAGCTTTCTCCGAAAGAAAGAAAGAAAGAAAATGCCATGCCACGTGTGTTTTAATCAACGCGGTCGACCGAAACAGCGACCAGCCTGCGAACTTTATCCATTAGTAGAGCTATATATCGCAGCATCTCTTACAACGAGATTACAAAATGTTATTTTATTATATTACTTCCTTAACTTACTTGACGCGCCAATAATAATTATTAATAATATTATTATTATTATTAAAATAACGATAATGTTAGAATGTGATGAGAAAAAAGAAGGGTAAGTGGGTTTGGATCCGTTTTAAAGGGAGAGAGAAAAAGGTGCAGAATACAGGGCAGGGGATTGGTGCGGGATGGTGTTTGGGTGAAGGTGGTGGCCGGTGGTGGGAAACGGTTCCGTAAAATGAACAATGACGATGCCATTTTGCGTCTGGACCTGAGATTGCTCCTGGAACAGAACAGAACAGAACTTGTTCTTTAGTTTCTCAGATTTGAACTCGAAAGATCTTTTTTGTGCAGGTAATCAAGATTCTGTTCCATCTTCATCTCTGCTGTTGTTATTTTTACCATGGTCTTATCGCTCCAAAGCTCTTGTTTTATGAGTGATTATTTGGCAAGTATTTGATTATCGGGTCTGTAGTGGTGTTAGGAGAGATCACATTCTGCTTCAGATAAAAGCCTATTTTTTAGTAAAAAAAGACAGAAACCAATTGGGTTTATGTTTTTGAAGTTGAATATTAAAGGGCAAATTTGATATGCTTGTATAAAGAAAGATGTCCTTTAAAAGCATTGTTCGTGAGCTTAAGGAAATGAGAGATGGAATAGGGAGTAAGTCAAGGAGAGGGGTGGAAGCAGGGAAGCATTGGCATAGTCGTAAACAGACTCATATAGCTCCTGATCAAACACTGCTCTCATCTGATTCAAGTCAACATAGTCTGTGGGCAAATCTACCACCTGAATTGCTGTTAGACATTGTTAGGAGAGTAGAAGAGAGTGAGACTTCGTGGCCGGCTCGTGCTGTGGTTGTTTTTTGTGCTTCTGTTTGTAGGACTTGGAGGGAAGTTACCAAGGAGATTGTTCAAACTCCTGAGCAATGTGGAAGGCTCACATTTCCCATCTCACTCAAGCAGGTTGTTTCTCTTGTTTCTCTTTTTACAGTTGTTTTGACTTAACCATGTTGCTTGTTATTTGACCTGGTTCCATTACTACTATGAACAGCCCGGTCCTCGCGAATCTCCCATACAATGCTTTATCAGAAGGGATAGAGGAACTTCTACATATCACTTGTGCTTCGGTCTGGTGCCCTGTAAGTTGTCTTGCTCACTTAATTTCTATTTTTTAGCCATTATTGCTCGCTTTCTTGTTTGCTTCTCTGTCTGTGTTGCTCCCCTGTCTTTTATTCTAGAAGAATGGCTGATTAAACAGCTTGACAATATGCATTATTGAGATTGAAATTTCACTATGTAAGAGGTGTTCATTGGTGTGATGTTAAATTGACAGCCGAGGATGGGAGTGATAAATTGTTGTTAGCAGCCAGAAAGATTAGAAGAGCAACATGCACAGACTTTGTGATATCTTTAGCTGCCAATGATTTTTCTCGGGCGAGCAATTCATATGTTGGTAAATTGAGGCAAGTGGTGCTATAATATTTGTTAAATATGTCTCTTCACTTTTCTTTCTCCATCCTGTATCTCAAAAACTTAAATGGTACATGTTTGCCAGGTCTAACTTTCTGGGTACCAAGTTCACAATATATGACAGCCAGCCTCCATGTGATATGACAATTCAGCCAACTGGTGGGATGAGTCGCAGATTCCATTCTAAGCAGGTGTCTCCAAGATTACCTGCATATAACTACAGAATAGGCTCCATCTCCTATGAGCTTAATGTTCTCCGCACTAGGGGACCAAGGAGAATGAATTGCATCATGGACACTATTCCTTTCTCTTCCATTGAGGAAGGGGGGGCAGCCCCAACACCAACATCTTTCGCACAGTCATTTGATGAGCAATTTTTCTCCTTCACAAGTTTGAAAGGTAAGGAACCAATCACCTATAGTAGCTCTCCAAGCCCCTCGCTGTCACTGGCATCAACTCCAGGCTCTCCACAGCCACTGGCTCTTAAAAATAAGGCTCCAAGATGGCATGAGCAGCTACAATGTTGGTGCCTAAATTTTCGAGGGCGTGTCACAGTGGCTTCTGTTAAGAATTTCCAACTTGTGGCAGCTGTTGAGCCATCTCACAATGTGCCTCTAGCAGAACAAGAAAAGGTAATTCTGCAATTTGGAAAGATCGGAAAAGATATCTTCACTATGGATTATCACTACCCACTCTCTGCCTTCCAGGCCTTTGCCATCTGTCTCAGCAGCTTTGACACCAAACCAGCCTGTGAATAATGGTAATCATGAAGGGTGGCATTTGTTGCCATCATTCACCGAATTGCTTCCTCAAATTTTGTTAGTTTGTTTATGGGCTTTGTGGAAGCTGATCATCCATAGTCATTTACCAGTTAATATTAACACTGTGGTTGGTTCCAATCTTACAGCTCGGAAAGTTTAACTTGTATTTCGTATCTATCATCATGGCATTATTAAAACAAAATTATAAGAAGTTTTGTTTAATCTTATTTATATGGCTGTGCGGTGGCTTCTTGTTTAAGAATTAACTAAAGTCCGACGCTCTACTTCCTCACTCATATCAGGCTAAGCTTTCTCTATTGGATGGATTTACTTTTGTTTGTACTTTCGGCTGGAATTAAAATCCAAGGATGCACATGCACCTTTGATACTGCCTTTCTAGGTTTCCACTGAATGCTCTACCCTGATGTTTGTTGCCTGATATTACCTTTAAGCTTTAGTTTCTAGAATTCTTGTTGATGGAAGTGTATTTTCCTGTGAGCATGCAACAACCTGCAATCAAATTTGTCTGTGGCTATTGTTGCTTGCCTGCTTTTATTCAACGCTAAGCCGCCAACGTAAATATTGTTTTATTTGAGACTTGCTTCCTCCCCTTCGTTTGATTGAGGTTAGTGGTGATTAGTTCTGGGGGAAGTTAAAAAAGCACCTAGTATTTGCAAGTGAGATTTCTCCTGATATGGTTGAGACCTGATAATGTAGTCTATTATCTTAGTATGCGAGACAGACAAACTCAGTTGAGAGTATTGGCATTTACTGTTGACGCTCAAATAAAGTTGTTCCAGAGGTACAACATTTCTGGTGACAACAACCGGATTCTTGTAGTTAAGCTTCATCAGCATCTGGGTTGGCTTTTTTGGATCAAATTTAGTTTCTCAGCAGATGTTTACCAAATTGGACCAAAAGCAACAATGGTGGAACCTGGAAGCTTTGCCTTCAGTCTTCCATCTTACATGAGAAATTCGTACACAAGTTCACAATTATTCGAGCTTTCTGTCTAATTAAATTTGAACATCTTTGAAACCCTTCACTTATTCAAATCAAACGGTTTAATTTGAAGCCTTGAACTTGCATGCATCATCACCTTCTGGTGAGCAGGGGATACCGGGGAAGAGAGCATGAAACTCTTGGACTGTCGACTTGGCTCATTAGGGTCCAAATTCTGCATAAGAACGTTTACTTCGTCACATAAGGGATAAAGATCATTTTAAGCTTGTTTTAATGAGTTATAAATGACGTGTCACCAAGCAAGTAATGCTGCCGAATATTTCATTAATCAAGTACTCTCAATAAATCAAGATCTAATGCTGAAGCTCTTACTCAATGCTCTCCCCAATCATTCCTGGTCACACGACCTATCGCCACCGAATTCAAAATAAAATGATAATATCACTTTCAAAAAACATATTACTGGACTCCAGATGGACCCGACAGGCGAGTATAAACAAACCGTGATGTTGTGGGTGCTACTTTGACTTCTGTTATGTCTTTTTACGGATAATAAATTTGTAGCAAGGACTCAACGAATTGAATACAGCAACACAAACTGACAAACACGTATCAAAACTCAAATCCTTTTTAACATCATAACGCCAGAGTAGTACATGCCTTGAAGAACATGGCATAAATCTTAAATCATCTGATTACTTTGGGTTTCAAGCTTTAACTTTCCCACAGCATGCGGCAAGGTAATATAGATCTTCCACTACAGCATGTTTCTCGCCTCACGGTAGGGTTAAGTACTAAATTCACTTTAAGGAAACTGAAATTGTTGATGTGGGATATTCCTGCAGCAAAGTGATAGGTCTCAGTCAGAACTATACTTATTTTCTGCCTGATTCTATTGATGGATCTAATAAATTTAAATAACAATAAAATAACTACTAATTCTAAACTAACAATTGATTATGCATAGAGCTACGAACAAGCAACCAACAGTTCGAATGAAAAGATTATTAAACTGAATATTGGCTTTGAAACAATTCCACTTCTTTTCATGTAAGAAGAATAATAAGACCATGGTCCCTTTGTGAAAAAGATTGACGTTAACAATGGCAAAAAGGTTTAGAACAGTGAACTTAACCACCATTCATTAAGTATAAGCTTCAATCTCCTTGTGTGTCTCCCAGTTAGTCAAGTATCAAATATTTGTGCACAAAGGCAATGACACAGCAAAGCACATTGCATGGAAATATATTATGATGCAAATACAGCAAGACCAATATTGGACTATTACTTACAAGGAACAACGGCGCAATAGAAGAGGAAAAAAAAAAAAATATGTACTCACTACGTACCTAGGAATAGGATCATTGCCGAGTTCCACAGTTTTTATCTCCTAATAACAAGTTCAAGGGCACACTAAAATCGACCAAACACAGAGTACTTTGATTCGTTATTTACTAATGAAAATTCTTCCGATAAATTAAAGTAAAAACCTTCGAGGTGTGGAAGCCATCACCAGCTCAAATAGATATTTTACTAGGGGTATGGCTCTATTAAATTTATTTTTCTAGCTGCTGGCCATATGTATAAAATGTGATTATTTCTTTATCTGATTATGTTTTGAGCAAATAAATCATATGTTATTTGGTAGTTAGGAAAAAAATTAAAAAAATAAATTTTATTCATACTTTATCACTAAAAAATATATAACAAAAAATTTTTAAAAATTCAGTAAAACTCAAATGAGGACCCTATTCCTGTATGTATATAACTAATCTTGGGAACTTAAAATCCACATAAAGCACAACTATTTTCAACGCAGAACAAATCCCATAACTCAGAATCAACCCACAAAACTCTGCGGCCCAAAAAAAAAACCATTACATACTTGCAAGTTGCAACTTAACTTTCTTCTGGGAACTGAATACTAGCCAAGAGTGGCTGCCCACCACCCCATCTGAAGCCCACAATTATATTAAAGAACTCCCCGAAAGCACTGCCATCGGAAAGCAGAATAGAGTTTGATGATTAACGGTAGAATTTGATGATTTATGTGTGAGGTGATGCATAATGAAAGCTGTGGGTGCACCGCATAATTTGTCAAAAAATTTTGGGCGTAAGCAGAAAGTTACCATTTTCATACTGTATTTTATGCCTTTACTTTAGGGGGTTCCGTCATAATTGAAAATGCAATTGATAGCTTTCTGTTAATCTACATTAAAAAAATATTAGAAATATTTATATTAAAAAATGTGTGTGATAAATATTTACATTTATTTCAACATAAAAAGTGGATTTAACTGTCAATATATATAAGCTGCTTTGATCACTTTTTTTTTTTTTTTAATTTCAACGAAATGTTTAATTTAAAGAATTGGTAAAACTATAGCATTAATTTGTAAGTTCAGCGTTGGAGAATTTAGATATCAGGCCAAAAAAAAAAAAAAAATTCAGTGATATACCCTTTTTGGCTTTGGTAATGGATCCCATAATAGCAAAATTCTTAGCTTGCACAGTTGCACTTGAATCTTAACAATTAACAATTCCATGCTCGAATCATTGGAAAGGATGTCAACAACATGTCTTTATTGAAAAAATCCACCTTGGCGACAATCATAAAGAGGATCACGTGAATTAACACATAATATTTTGGAATCATATTTATAAGAAAATTTTGCATTTGGATATATTCCAAGCAACAATGATGATACATGAGTAACGTTTCAACTACCAAATTGTATGGACAATTTCATCATACATGGAGATCAACGCATTGAAGGATCAATTTGAATTTTTACTGGTTAGGTTATTTTAGGGTTTTTCGCCATATAGAGTTGCCCGATTTCCTACTACTCTTTTTTAACTCCATCTTTTTTGGGTTCTCATATACATTAGAATTAATTTCGATCAATTAACACTCGATAAATTAATAACTTCGATTAAATATTAATTTTTGTCGGTCATACACTTGAGGCCAACATGATAAATAAATAATTCAATAAATTTATAAGATAATGTATTTTTAAAAAAAAATCATAATTTACTATAGGACCTACTTACTATATAAATTAATAATTATCTAATTTAAAATTAAATCCATGATTTGCATGTTGCTTTTGTAAGATATGTTCTTATATTGTTTTCTACTGCTATAAATTGATTTAGAATTGAGTCTCATCTCTAACTCTTTTTTAATGCAAAATTATAATTTACATCGTTATTTCAAGACAATTGCAAGACGAGCTCCATATGTCGTCTTTAATTTAGAAAATAATTCTCTACGATAATCTAATTACTAGTAATATATGACAACTAATTGTTATTCAAATAAAACATAACAAATACCAAATCAAGGTTAAAAAATTATAAACATGATCATATTTTCTAAATTAAATTAAGGAATTTTTCATTAATTAATATTATATTAATAAATTAATATTTTATTAATTTATTAATATATTGATCTTCGCTAAATTAATACATTTTTCATGGGCCCAATGCTATTAGTTTATCAAGATCCCACTGTATGTTGAGAGTGAACCCTTAATATCATATACTCTAGTGGATTATGATTTTAATCCATATAACAAATATGATACTATGATTGTATGTTATTGAGCGTGGTTTGCAGGCAACTTGAGACCTCGATTTTGTATTATTAATACGTGTTAACTATCATGAACAAATGATATTCAGGTAGCATAGTTTTAATTTGCAAGCCAAGCGAGACCAAATATGAGTTAAAAGGTTAATAAAATTTGGAGTGGTGAACGAAAATTTGAACTGTACTAAATGGTTGTAAAACTACTTGGAAATTATTACGTCATATGGCTCAACTACAAATATAAAAATTAGCGATACATGTCTCATATAATATAAAAAAAAAAAAAAAAAAAAACTTGAAAGAAAAGTTGCAAGGAGAATTCATTAAACAACCTGAACTTCTTCTGAAGCAGAGTAATACATTCTCAAATAGCATATATATATATATAGTATTCATGAAGATGAAAATTGTGTGAAAATTTTTCACTGACGAATGTTCCAATGTAGCATTTCAGGGCTTTGCACTAATTCAAGATTCAACATGTTCCCTATTCCATGGTGTTCGTTTATATATCAATATCATTGCCGAGCCAGCTCACAAAGACCACATTCGCACAATCAATGAAAAATGATCAAGTGGAATAGCCAGAACGCACTGTCGGCCTCCCAGCCACACCCACACCCCAGTAGAGAACCGATATGTAATAAATACATACATACATATACATACACACACTGTTAAGCTGAGTGGCTTAATACATACTATAAGGCCGTGCAGTTTAATAGCATGAAACTATGACTCTATTAAGCTGTAGAACTTAAAAATATGTTTGCATGAAAAAAAAAAAAAAATGAGAGCGTTCGCGGTAGAAAAGAAATTTCATCATCAGCTGTAGCTGCATTGTATTGGCTAATGGCTATGTCCCAGAATTTGTCCTATTGAAAGCGTTCAATTTCTTTTCGCAACAGCTTGGTCTTGGAACTGATCATCCAAAAATTACGGCTTTGTACCACATTTGATTTTAAGTCTTAATGATCACCATACATTACAACTTACAAGCGCATATACGGATAAGATTAAACGAAACACTGTAGCAGTACTGCTGCTGCAGTATAAATAATTAACATAGCAGTTCATTTCTGGATATTTTATGATCAAACCCGACACATGACCATGATATATAGCAATAAAAATTAAGTAATTATACATTAAACAAAAAGCTTCACAGCTTTCATCTGGCGCGCGCTTTGGATCAGGTTGGCTTCATCCCGAACATATATGCAAACGGATACTAAATGGCAGATCATCTTTGGCTTAAAAGCCACTGATAGTGAAGGCTTAATGATTCGGTTTCCCAAATTATGGGTTCATCTTGCTGCAATATACAAGTTATTTATTCATATTAATTAATAAATAACGGTAACATGATATGACAAAAATAAATATAATAAACTGGTAATTAAAAAAAAGGTCCGTTTAGAGGCAGTACTTACAAAAAACAAGTGCGGGGCAAGAACGTATTTTTCTGGGATGGACATAGCAGAAGAGGTTGAAACTCTCGGCGGTGCAATTTGAGGGACAAATTGAAATGGGATTTGCTTTTCTGGTGTATAATTTGCTCTTACAGTTACTTGTTGGGCTGGATTGAGCGCGTAATAGCCAAAATTAGCATCTGTTAATCCCGCGTAAACAGGATGCTTGATTTTGCATGTATAAACAGTAGTTAAGCGCAAGTCAGCAGTGATGCTCACAACTCATACTCATACTAAACTCACTACTAGCACCAGTCTTACCTCATCATTGTAGTTACGCATGTAATTACTTTCTGAGGCTGGATGTTGACGAGGACCAGCATTCGCTGACGAGAACTGCAAATTAAGAAATGCTAAACTATTAATTACATGTGAGAAATACTATTTATTAAAAAAACGATACGATCGACAGAAATACTAGCTAGCTATTACAAGTAGTGTTGCTGTTTTCGTTACCCCGATACGATTTTGGAGATATTTCGTCTGAGTGATGATCTCATTAATAAGCTTATCGTTCCTGCTGCTTTCCCCATTACACCAAGGTACCACGTCTTGCAAACACTGCAGCTTCTCATTAATATTTTGCCTTCTTTTCTGTCAATTATGCACGGATCGAGTTACATGATTTTGTACGATATTTATCGAACGTTAATTAGGGTTATAAAGGAAAAAAAAAATGTATCTTTAAAATCAATCATATATAGATATAGATATAGATATAGATATACTCATACTCTTTGAAGTTGAAAGTGATACTCTGGTCTCCTTTTCCCCGCACGTTTGAAGCCCCGCTTGTGTTCAGCTGACGCTTTAAAGACATGAGTAGATGCTTTCTTTTCCTTATTCCCCATGAATCCCATGGTTACAAGTTTTGTTGTTTTCTGATCACCATTACACTCTTCTTTCTGGCGAGGCAAAGCACAGGCGGATGATAATGATGATGCCTCTGCTCTTTCTGTATTGAAGCCGGTGGTGATGGATGAAATAATTTCAATACTCATGAAGGCCGCATCATCCTTCTCTTCAGTGTCGGATCCAATGACCACCACCTCCTCCTCCGTAGCAGCCTCTTCGACTTTGACCTCCATTTGGCATCTAGAACTCTGCGGCGAAGAGTTATTCATCTTCCGGGAACCTAGGTCACGAAACAGCTCGCTAAAATTTATACTGTCATCGTCATCCCGCTCATTACTTTCGGGCTTTCCCTGCCAACTAAACATGTCGTCCTCGTCATCGGCTGAGAGTTTGTCAAATAGGCCACAAACCCCAGGCTTATAATTATCATAATAACCTGGCTGTGGCTTATCAGAGGAAACATTTGCCTTTTGTTGCATGCAATTTAACCTAATCTTTTCAAGCTGTTTTGAAAGTTCGGACATGTCCACTGCCTCATTAGTATCAGATGTGTAGCTCACTGGAGAACAAGGACAGCGTACAATGTTTCTTAGAAATTCGTGACTCATCTTGAGTTATTACAAATATACCTAAAAGAAAAGAAGAAACAAAAGAAATTTTGGTAATTAGCTAGTAAACGTGTTTAATTTTGTTCATGCAAAAGGCATTTGCGCGTTGAGGATTCATTCGTGAAGTCTGATTAGCTCATATGTAACAATGGTGTTCTGGGTGTTGGCGACGGGATTTACTGCTGTTTGAAATAAAAGAGGAGCTTCTCAAAAAAAAAAAAAAAATTATATTCATTGAAAGGAGTTTTGAGTTTGAGAGCACTGACTGAGGTACATACTGCCACGGACATGTAAGTGAATTTATAGAAAGAGGGATCGGTTGAAATGATTGATGACGAATTTGAGAAAACAGAAAAGAAAAGCAAGGGGTCATTAAGTAAATTAGTGGAAAGAAAGCAATTAATTAACCGGAGAGCTGCGGGACCCGGGTTCCATCTCCACAGAAGTAGTGACAAAACAGTATCATCATGTGCCAATGTGCCATGCGAATACCAACTCTGCGAGTTTTGGTTTCTTGTAGGCTTCTAGCCTTATTATTATTATTGTTGTTGTTATTATTATTATCATTATATCTCTATCTATACCCACACACACACTATCCGAAATTATATACAGATAGTATAGATAGCCAGAGGCGCATTAAGCCTGAAAATTTATTTTCATTAATAATTGAGAGAAATTTACCAACTATTAAACTCAATAATTTACTTTTAATAATATATGGAGAGAAATCTATCATTATTAAAAAAAAAATGAATCCTATGGAGCTCAAATTTATTTACTCATATGTTGAGAGTATGAATACCATATGTTATAGGCCTAAATGACGACTTCTTCTATCCCCATCTTGTTAACTATCAAAACTTTCGGGAGATTAAGAAAGAAATTAGAAAGTAGAAAATTCCCTCAACATACGTAGAGAGCATGAATATCATTGGATTATAAACCCTAAATGGAAGCCTCTTGCCTTCTTGTAATCCTAGCTTGGTAAATTTCAAATTTTTGGAGAGATCAAGAAAGAAACATGAAAATACAAAAATAGATAATCGAGTGTTAAGAGGAAGGGCTTGAAGGTGCCATATTTTAAAATATAACGCTTACTTTTTAGATACTGTGAAAAATTATGAAATTATATATATATATATATATATATATATATATATATATATATATAATCATCATCTAATATGTGTTCCTTTACTTTAATATGGTAAAGAATAAGTTAAAAGATGAAAATTGTAAATTTCAATGCATAACATAACAAAGTAAACTATATTAAAGTGTCATATCTTTTAAATTATTTTTATTTTACTAAAGTAAGAGGATTATTTATTAAAAATTACTATATATATATATATATATATAATCATTCTCAGGTACAAGCCTTTTTTTTTGGGTTAAGGATACATTGTTAAGCCGTGCAGCTTAATAGAGTTATTTTTTTAATACACTATAAAGTTGTGCAATTTAATAGCATTAAAATCTAACTCTATTAAATTGCATTGTTTAAAAGCGAGTTTGCATAAGTAAAAAAAAAAAAAAAGGTGCCTATAGTAGAGAATGTCTATTATATCTAGTTATCCAATAAAAGCCAGATACGCGTGAGCTGTCGCTCTCCCAATTTGCCCATATGATGTGCTATATATAATAATTTCTCAATAAGCTACTCGTCAAGTTATTATTAAAGTAAATGATAAGTTAAAAAAATCATACACTATAGAACAAAATATATTATATTAAAGTGTTTATTTTTCTTGTCTTTTAACTTATTCTATTATTTTAATAATTTAATGATCTCTTATTAAATAACAATTATATATGTGTGTGTATAATCATTTTCAGGTGTGAATACTCTCATTTTTTTAAACGCAAACAAATTGTTAAGTTATACAACTTGATAAAGTTAATTCTCAATACAAAATAAAGTCGTGCGATTTAATAGTAATAAAAACTAACTCTATTAAATTATATGACTAAAAAACATGTAAAAAATGAGAGTGTTCACGTAGATATATATAGTAGTTTTTTGGTCCATAATTTTAAAGTGCGAGAAAATTTGGAAAATTTTTAAAACCACACAATTTTATAGTTTTAAATCTTTAAAATCATGCAATTTTAAATTTTTTCCGTATTTTTTTATACTTTAAAATTCTAGATTAGAACATTTATGTATATATATTTAAATTTTTAAAATCGTACGGTTTTAAAATTTTTTTATATTTTTTCGTAATTTAAAATCTTAGATCGGAACATTTAATATATATATATATATATAGGGTAAAAAGTATAGTCTGGCATTTGGATCCAACAATTATCAATCAGCACATAGTTGTGAGAGATTTGGATTGAATGGTTGGATCCAATCGCAGTGTACCATATAATCGTAAGACCATACTGGATCCATATATATATATAGAGTAGTTTCAATCGGGGATCTCGACTTTTAATAAAATGGAATTAACTCAAAGACAAAATAAAATACGATTCCAAATCATCTGTATATTTATCTTTTAATTGTCTCTAGACTTTATTAAAGTCGAGATCTGATCTAAAACCAATATATATATATATATATATATATCATTACAAAGGAATATATATATATCATTACAAAGGAATATCGTAATCCCTACTGTTTTCTCATAGGATATAGGAGTAGACGCGGGCGCAATTTCGGCCACTAACCATGAAAACGTAAAGCGGGAATTCCTTATAGATGGAAACGTGGCAAGGGGGTCGTTTGGGGTCAACAATGGTGATGTGATATTCACTGACCCAAACCATGTGGGCTATCTGCAATGTTAAAACTTAAAAGCAAAGGTGCCACGTGGGGTATATGCCTGATGATTTTCACCCGACCCCCACACGGGCACGGCACCGCACGTCTGCCAAAATGGTCAACAGATTAAAGACCCCAAAGAAATTGAAATAAATAAACCAACCCTCAAGACTGGTAAACGCCTCCTCTCTCAGGGCCCGGGCGCCAAACGTCCAAGCCTGCAACAAGCTTATGTTCAGTCACACAGTTACCAAGTACAAATTTAGCCAACCAATACAATGTTGTGCAACAGTGAGTTATCAAATCGGGAGTTGCGACCACCCCATTCTGTGCCGTGTTATGCCATGCCACGCCTGTTATTGTAGTTAATTCGTACATGTTTAGAGCAATTTTCCTTTCCTAACTGGTGGTGCTGCTTTGATATGACTGTAGACTTAGTGAAGTTGAGAATTGAACTATGACTCCGACAAATCCTCTTTCAGAGATTTACAATATTGTCAAGGGGACAATATGACGATTATTATCAACGCACAAAGATAGAGTAATAAAAGTTCAATAGATCATGCATCTCCCAACACGAAGGTTCTTCTGACAAATACTTTGGAATGGCAACCAAACTGCTCATGTGAATTAGTTTTCCATGTAAGCTAGCATGCTTCCAAATTCAAGCAGTACATTTTCAAGTTCAAGTTTGGGCTTCTATCGCCAGTACGTTCGTAGCTCATTGGCAACCTATGCGCTCAATAATCGAGTCTTAATAATGGTTGGCACGCGATTTCTCTCTTGAATAGGAGTTTATATATCTCCTCACATTTAGTGTAAAATAGATTTATCATTAGTATTAAGTGAGAATCAACTTTAAACTGTATCATAATAAAATTATTAAAAAAAGTCCTGAATAATTTTTTTATTTTAAAATATGAGTATAATTTTTATTATAATATATCGGTATATATATTTAAAAAATAGTTTGGGCTTCCCTCCCTTGTTCATTTTGCATGGTTGGTTGGTTACAACTTACAATAAGCTCTCTGGAATCTCGATCCTGTTAAATAGTTACTTTGACTCTTTTTAAAAAAATAAGGAAAAGTTGAGTAAGGAAGAAACCAATGAGCAATGGCTTTCTGACAAATTGTCATCAGCTATAATTTCTATTTCCGGTAAAGTTCAGAGTGAAATGAAAGATCAAAGGTTTAGTGGGATTAATTGCTTGAACATTTGTGCAGCGTGGTAATTATTATTTCTCTAAGGGGAAATTATGTCTCAGTCCCTTTAAGAATATTAAAATTATAATTAATTACCATAAATTTTTTATGATATCTCAAAATTACCTTAAATTTTAATTCTATACCAAACCAACAATTTTTTTTTTGTTAAATATTTAAAAAAATTTAAGATAAAAATTCCTGAATTCAGTTAAAAGGAAAAATAATATTTTAAGAGGTTTCAAAAATAAAATATTTTTTTATCTTAAATTCTTTGACAACAGTTGAAAAAAGTAGTTAATTAATATAAAATAAAAATTCGAAATGGTTATGAGATGTTAATTATTTGTATTTTTAATAGTTAGAGGATAATACGGTTAATACCCCTTTCCTCAAGATATATCTGAGGAAAAGGACACGAGAGACCCCTAACGTTTGAATAAGAATACAAAACCCTAATGTTTCAAAAAAGACACTCAGACCCCATTTCTTAATAGTAAATTATAATTTTACCATTATACCCTTTATACAAAGATATTAAAAATAATTGTTCATTATCCAATTTATTTCTATATTATTAATAAAATTACAAATATAACTTCATTACCCAATTTTTCCATTTAATTTTTATCAAATTTTATCTTCAAACTAAATAAATTTAATCCATTGCTCAAAAATAAAAATAAATTAAATTGATTATTAATATAATAAAAATAACATATATTTAATATAAAAATAACATATATTAAATTAAAATAAATTTAATTTATATATGGAGAATTGTTATTTTTAAGAAATTATCAATTTAATTTATATATAAGAAATTAATAGTTTAATACCTAATATTTTATATTAAATCTATTGTATTTGATTTTTGTTCCATGAAAGAACATAAAGCTCAAGTTTAGGAGATTTTATAATTTTGTTTGTTCACTTGCCTGTATGTTTTGAAACAAAATGTGAACTTTGATTAAAGTACTTTATTTTCTATTATATTAATAATTACTTATTTACATTAAAAATTTTATTGATTTTTTTGAAAAATTATTTGGCCCCTCCAGCCAAGATTGACATTGTTCGCCCATGATTACAACCAATTGATGCATGCATGATATATGTGGTTAAATTTAATATAATCACCACTTGCATGATGATTTGTACAAATGCACATATGTGATACCATCATTTACTTGTTATATGGTTGTCATAAGATCTTCCTCGATATATTCTATAATTTATCAGTGAGGAGAATCCCACGCGATAGTTAAGAACAGCAAACCAAGTTTTGGGACTATCGCTAGCAGCTCACTGATTTGCTTATGTATCGATGATTCCGACCTCACAGTCATACACACACGTCATGAAAGTAAGTTTATCATTTGCCATGCTTCCAAAGATCCTCCTAGATTTAAGATTTTAAAAATGAAAAATGAAAAAAAAAAGGAGCTATGATTTGGCCATTTAGCGAGTTTACTAAAGATTTTGTTATATATTTATGCGATTGAATTGTCACACATTTTAAAAATCACTTTAATAATATCGGGCATCTAAAATTTTGATTTATAAATAATGTACTATCAACTGGGACTTAATAATGTTAAAATATTTAGTATTATTATGACAATTAGTGAGGAGTTTTTATTTTTTGTCAATATCCGCATTGCAAAGTTTTGGAACTATAAATTTCTTAATAGACGAATTTGTTTTCAACTTTTGAACGAAACTCAAATTAATTAAAAAAAATCAACTTAAAACCACCATTTTTGTTTCACGAAAATACCAACTAAAATATACCAAGTACACCTAACGGTTCACAGTTTTCTTTTTCGTCATTTACCAATTTCTTACTTTTTGCATTTTCTTCCCAAAAAGAATAATAATAAACAACAGTACAAGAGTAAAAATTGTCTCCATTAAAAAGTGCAATTAGTTTGATCTCTTTTAATTTGAAAAAAAAAAACGTCAATAGTTCCTAAGACGATTAAATGTCAGATACGGGCCGGGATTGGTAAAATCCGAGCTGGCCCTAGCATGTCTTTTGCCGGGCCTGGGTTAGGTTGGGCTTTTGTTAGATTAGGCTTTAAAAGTTGGATTTAAATGATCTAAAACTTTAAATATTTGTGAAGGATGTGTTAAATATATGTTAAAAGTTGTATTTTAATTAGGAGTGAGTAAATAACCTGACCCAACCTGACCGGTAAAAATTTGGGTTAAGATTGAATGCAGATAAAGATTCCAACCTGATCGGATTGGATTTTGGCCAACTTAATCGAACCCGAAACACCATGCACACACAAGCCATCTATGACAAATATTCTCAATCTAATCCAAACTATATTAAGATAGGATTAGATTACTAGTTCAAATCACCTTTTTTCCTAATCTGATTAAACCAAAATCCGATCCAAACCGGAATATACCCACCCATAATTTTAATTAAAAAGTATATATATTTTAAAAATTTCCAGAGTGTTTTTATAACTTTCGGGCTGAACTTAGATATTTTAGATAAAGCCTGAGCCCGACCCGAATATTTAAAAACATGCATAGGTCAGGTCTAGGCCTGGATCAGGCCAAATTTTTCTACAGTTCCTAAACACTTCCATCTCATTCACACCCATTAAAAGTGGATTAATGAGCTTATTTTTGTGATGTGATGGATGGTTGCATTGTAACCTGGAGGGGTAAAAACAAAAATAAAAGAAAACACAATTGAGTAGCTGACATAATAATATAATTTTAACGTGAAATTCAAATACAAATATTTGAATTTGAATAACTAAAAATATTTGAAAATATCGGAATAACTAAAAATATTTGAAAAATTAGTGTATGAATATATCACAAAAGATGAAAATTAAGCTAATAAAAACTACATATTGAGAATTTAATTTTCAAGCAGCTAAGCTTTGCTGACCTGTCTCTGTCATATATTTTTAAATTTAAACTCTTTTTTTTTTTTTTAATTTTTGCATTCTTAGGTGTTGATCTCGTAGTAGCCATAAGACAAAATAATGTTTCATTTTAGGCCGAGCAATTTATTTAATAATTATTTTTCAATATGATTCAAAACACAACCTATCAATTTATTTATTAATGTTGGACCAAGATCAACTGACTATCAATCAAGAATAAGCAATTAATCAAAACAAACGAATCAAAAATACAAACACAGTCAAAGGACAGTCTGTTTACAGTGGTTCTGCCTAAAGCAACTAACTAATATCGATTTGAAGATCAGGGGAGTCATTCAATAGATCAACAATATCAGATTTACAAGCCCCATAGATAAAGATACAAGCTACAGAATGAATCAAGAATCACTTGATAAAGCTTTATATACATTTTCAGATCCTTCTCACAAGTTACTCCACTCGCCAGCGTGTTTCCCGCTTCTGTAACGACCTTAACGGCTTCTTAACTTGGGTTAACGCACGTGCTTCTCGTGAGTAATTAAGTTTGAAGAAACGACAGAGTCAAAGTCGTTTTGCGCATTTCATTTAAGAGGTAGCACGTGAGCATATACATACTAGACTTACTGCCTTGAGCTGACATAGGCTGATGTCGTACACGAGAAACTTGCAGCCAATCGACAAGTAATCAGCTATAAGCCGTCAATTCAGGTGGCTCTGAACTTATGAACCGACAATGTCATTCAACATAGAAATCAGATTCTGGTTCATTTTCTTACTAAAAAAAAAAGGAAAATTTATTTTGAGTTGAAATTGCTTGACAAATAAACTTTTTAGTGGGAAATAGCCAGCAAATATTTATTGGTATATACTTATATTTCATCCCCCAGAGTCTCCCAAAATTTTGTCCAATGCTCCCAATTTCTTACCATGAATTAATATACAGAGTGCAAATATAAACTCAATCCATGAATCAGTCCTAGATTTTATATGATCAAACTGAGACACGTGAAAATACATACAGAAACAAGTATTTATTAGAGAGATAAGTGAACATGTTAGCATACTGCTAAAAGCTCAAGTCTTCACGAAGGACATTCATGAAGTACCAGCTGCTAGAATCTGTAACTTGTCCAAAATTAACAAAACAGAACACCAATTCACCGATTAACTATCAGTGCGTCTTTAATTAAACAGGCTCCATGTTGCTGCTAAAGGCGTAATTACACACATTGTTAGCAACAGGGAAAAAAAAAAAGAAAGAAAAGAAATCCAACTTGTTGGAACTTCGGACCATGCTAGCTTCATCCCATGGATATAAAAAGGAAAGCTGATCATCGGCGAGAAACCGACTGATGGAGAATGCTCAGTGTCTTAGGATCATATGTGATGGGTAACTACTGCTGCAATGAAACAATTAATAAATTGCAATTCATATTAATATTAATACGTGCAGCATGATAAAATAAACAAGACATGCAGATGATTAGGTTTTGCGTAGAAGCAAATTACTGCAAATGACGACGGGCCATGAAGGTATTGTTCTGCTGGGATAGTCAACGCAGAGGTTGAAGATCCCCCTGCTGCGACTTGAGGAGCAAATGGTAACTGCGCGGTTATCTGTTGCGCTGGACGGGCAAAATTTACATTTACTGCGAACGCATTGGTTGCTAGAGGAGGCACCAGACTTCTGTTGCATAAAATTTTGTTAAGCACAAGTCAGATCTCAGATATGGACAAATGAAGTGGGAAAATAAATATATTTGATAGGTGGATAGATATTGGAAGAAGCTGGTAGTATTACCTTATTTGCAATGAATTTTTTAGGTTTAGTCACTAGATTGGAGGGATTTGGAGAACCAGGTTCGGCTAACATTAGCTGAAAATACTATCATGTATAAGAGAAAATATTAAAAAAAAAAGCCACGGTGTGAAGATCCAGTATATGTATGTATATAGACCATAATTAAATGTAACATGATCTTTGTTACCAAGTATTGATTTTCAAGGTATTTCAGATAAAGAATGGTATCATCAAGGTCATCTGTCCTGCTTTTCTTTCCTTATTTGCCTGAAGGAACCATATTTCAAACACTGCAGCTTGTCAAGAAATTTTTGTCTCCTTTTCTGTAAATCATGGACAGATGATCATTTAATAAATCACAAAAATGATGTGATGGATTTACATCTGTCCTACCCATCTAAAAGTCAAAAGGCCATAGCTTTTCATATGATAATGATAATTATTAATAATTTTTTGATAATAATAATAATAATAATAATGTTCATCTTAAACTTGCAACACTTACTTTCTCAGCTGATGAGAGACGCTGAGAGTCACTCCTGCTAGCAGCACATTTAGCCCGCCCTCGTACGTTGCCTAACTTCTTGTTGATCTCTGACGCTTTCGAAGCATCTGCTGCATTCTCTTGTGAGGGCCTTTTGCATCGCATTGATTCCATCGCTGCATCTTTTGTCCTTTCCTCGCTACAATCTTCTCCTATCGCAAACTGAAATTGCTGCAAGCTCAGACATATAACGAAAACTGAAATTTTGTAAAGAGTATGTGTGTACATATTGGAATTTGGATGAAACGATTGATGGTGGAACATGGACGGCAAAGGCAAGAGTAATAAAGGAAATGGAAGCCAATTAGGAGGAGAAAAAGAGCTGTGCCTGTGACTGTGGGCTATTAAATGCTACTGTCGCAGTGTCTTAATCATCATGTGATGTAGGAATGTACTGTCTACAGAAGAAGTTGTACAGGAACTTAGGGTTGGAAGGGTTTCGGGCCTTTTGGCTTATAAGTTGGGAAGCGACTTGTTTGTCTTTGTTTCTGTTTTTGTTTTTTTGTTTCTGTTTTTTTTTTAATGAATTCTCTCGTATGATGTTTTTGACCGTTACTGCTGATTGATAGTGATCCATCATTTGATTTTGGAGGGTCTTGAGTTGTGTCTGGCCACCAAAGGGAGATCTTGAGTTTATAAGGTGGTAGGCCACTCCACCTAAAAGATTAGCTTTTAATTTGGATACCTAGAAATCTTATGTTAAGTCCCTCAATAAATGATATCGAGCTAGAGACCTATAATAAAACTGAATGTGATGGTCGAATAACTCAAGTGTGTTGAACGTAGCGACCGGACCGTAGTCCGTGGTGGTTTCGGATTCGAGGGATTGTTGAGTTGTGTCCTCATTGTTAGTAAATGAGAGATGCTTGGGTTTATAAGGTGATAAGTCACTCCACTTAAAAAACTAATCTTTTTGGTTGGATACCTATAAATCTTATGCTAAGCCCCCCAACAGAGGGACATAGAGAGTTTAAAGAGAAATTTTACAATACATTTGTGATATTACAACTAATTAATGCACATATGATATGAGTAATTGAGTTTAATACAATCATCATTTACATAATAATTTACAAAATAAATACACACATGTCTTGACATTATTTACATGTTGTATGGGTGACATGATGCAACATATATATTCTAAAAATTTTGGAGTTTAAGGCACATAGAGCCGTGGAAAGAGGGGCTTGTGGTAAATGGCATCTTGTCTAATCACAACAACTGATTTTTTTCAATTATAGATATCAAATGTTTTGCCGTAATAATACATACATACATCCGTGTGTATTGAGTGAGCACATTTTTATTTTAATAAAATAGAAACATTACTATCAGATAAAAGAAAATATAATCGGTATTATATAAAAAAAAGAAAATATAATCTTTAATATATTAAACTTTATATATATATATATATATCCTCACTTTGTATATCCTCGTTTTTGTTGTCATGTTGTAATCTTATCATAACAAATATGAGCTAACTCAAACTTATTTAATTTAATAATTGTAAAAAATCTCAATCATAATTCAATTCATGTATTATTATGTCATCGGATCATGATAAATTTTATCATTTTTTTAATTATAAAATATTAGGAGATCGTAATTGTAACCACAGTGAATCAAATTGACGATGGCATAATATTCGAGTGGATTTAATTGAACATTCCGTGGATGAAAGAGTAAATTTGTAAAAGGGAATGGTTTTTTTTTTTTTTTTCAAGAAAAATAAGAATGGAATTGAAATTTCTACCGCAACTCCCGAGAAGGCAATGGAAAGATCCTACTATTTTCTTTCGATAGAGTGCAAGCATAAGGCCTATTTCTGGCACGATTAATAACAAAGAAACAGCGCGACTTGTTTTTTCTATAGAAACGTGCAGAAGCGGTCCCTAGATTGTCATCAATGGCGATGTGATTGTTGCCAACGCCAATCACGTCATATTAATGGAGGGCCAGATGATTTTACTCTTAATCCTTTAACAAATAACTAAAACAAAACGGAAACCAAGTCCCATTTTTCTCCCAGTTCCCACCAAAGCAGCAATCCTGGAGCCTCGGACTGGCAAACTAGTAGTCTCCTGGCCAAAAACCCAAGCTTGCAAGAAGGTTTTTTCAATTGACACAATTACCAAGTAGTAGAGTTATGTAACCAATGTAATGGGTTGTACTTATAAGGACTTATCAAGTCAGAGTCGAGACCACTCCATGCCAACTCCACGCTTTGTTACTGTATCTAGGACGTGTAGGCAAACTTTGCTTGCAAAACCAGATTGATTTGATATGACTTTTGTGGTTTGCAGGCTTTTGCTTGTAAATGAGACAGTTGGGAATTGAAGCACTTTTTCAGGGGAAAAAAATGAAAAAGAAACGAAGAAAAGTCATTATACTGATGCTGAAAGATTTTCCGTGGATTCGACCATGAAGGTTCCCATTTTCCCACTTCCCTATTGTTTGTATCAAGCATAAAGCCCAGCCAAAGGCAATTTCTTTTGACAATTCTTCACGATGATAAAGTTTTGCTAGTTCAGTTTGTCTGGTTGGAAACAAACTTACATTACATATATGGTTTCTCTTGTTTCTTTCTATTACGGTCACTTTCAAGAGTTTTTACGTAACCTCTCCTTCCGGAAGGGAAAAGTAACCGAAGAAAACATCAATGGGCATTGGGCAGTAATTTTCTGACTCTTTCTGATAACACGCACTCTCTCTCTCCCCCATAATTAAGAGTGAAATGACAGATCAAGTTACGGATTAATGTGAGATTTGGGTATGATTTTTCCTATCAGGTCAGGTAATATCAAAAGAATAAATGCGAACAAACCTGCCTCTGGAGACGTAGTAGACTGTAGACCTCAGCTGTAGAAGGTTCACGAAAGCATAATCGTAAATCAAGGAACGCTAACATCTTTTCAGCTTCGGCCATTGGCTGATGTTAGCGTTCCTTGATATTAATAAGCCCCACTTCCACTTCACTCATATGTAACATGCAATTTTACTCCCCTATGCATGCAACAATAACTAATATATTGTTCCTTCCTCTCGATTAACGAAAAGATATTATATATACACATACAGCAATAACATAATCTTTGATGGTTTCAACTTATTGGGAAAGAAAACAGCCTGACTGGCGACAATGATCAATGACATTTCACTTTGTCTCTCCTAGCCATTTAGGCACCACCTTATAAGGAGAAACCTAACCAAGTTTGGTACCATGATGGAGACGCCCATTCGCTGCTTTATGTGCAAAGAATATTTGGCTCTCATTTTCTCTAAAGCCATACGGGAACTCACACCAAACAAGCATAGAATCCAGGATTTTCTGAAATTACTGAATCTCAATTGTCCTAAAATTTTAGATTGACTCCCACTATTTCATACTTCCTCAGGCTGGAGCGTAGAGATCAACAACGCCGAAATTGCATATATGACGATGAAAAAGATCCTGACCGTCCCGAGAGGCTTAGTGAACACATCTGCAACTTGCATAGAAATGTGGAGCAGCAACAACTGAAATTGCCCCCCGCTTACGCAGAAAACGACAACATAATTCAACTTGGAACGCGCATTTGAACTTCTGCTGATGACGCGTGCTATACTGCTATTTCTTATATTCAATTGCAATATGTAGATCACTTGACCTGAAAGACGATACACTAAAACTACTTTTGGTCTCGTGGGTCGAGAATTACACCAAGTATCACGTCCAATTAGATTTTATGCAGTTAAGATCTCAATAAGATAAGAAAACGGGCTCAATATTACGAATAGTAGAACATCAAATAAAGCTGCACATTCTATTGAAAAAAAGAAACAGCAGAAAATTGGTGACAGGTACATCACAGAATACAACCAGAGCTCATAAGAACTACATGTTATGGACTAGTACTATTCAAACCATTCATCAGCTAACTAGTTATCTCTAATCTATCCTGAAGAGAACTGATGCCTCCAGCCCTGGAGAAAATTCTAACCTCCTCCCTACAGATGCTCTGCTATTTGACTTGTATATACATTCAGTCTTACCACAAAGTTCAAAAAATCAAACCTTGAAAGAAGTGAGCTAAGATCCTAGTTTTATTCCTTCTTTCTAATCACGAGAGAACTGATTTTTTTGATAACTTAGGAAATTTCCATCCAAAAATCCTTGAAGTCTTTGAAGATGGTTTCTCTTTCCTGGGGTCACTACTAGCATCTTTAGAGGTGTCTATCCCAGAACCAAAACATTGTTGCTCAACAGAATATGCAACATCTCTTAAGAGCCGGAGCAATTCCAATGCACTCACCTTTGCTTTGTCATTTCCATTGACAGATATATTGACAAGGGAAGGGATAACACCTTCATTCATGACCAACTTACAATATTGATCACGTTGTGAGCATAAACAAAGGAGAATGGCTACTGCATGTTCTTGGTCCTCCTCACATTAATTTCAAGTAGCTCGCTACAGAAGGTAGGCACCACTGGTTTCAACAACACAAACCCTAGCACGTTCAGTATTGCACATGTTTTTCAGTATAACCAAGCAACTTACTGCAAGGGTTGCATCTTTCAGAAATGGAACCAACTTTGGAAGGAACTCCGAAGGTGCAATATGAGATTGAATGTCAACATCTGATGACAAGTTGTGCAGAATTTTAATGGCAAGCTCCTGAAATTTTCCATTCTGAGAGTCAAGCATGTTTAAAATGGAAGCAAGAGCACCACTTGCTACAATTTTAGATATAAAATATGCATAGCTAGACAACGCTACTAAAATGGCAAGGGTCTCTTCAGTCGCTGCTGCTGAATGAAGAAAAGACGCCAGCACACTGAACAAATCCTCATTTAAGTATGGTATTCCACTCCTGCATGAAGCAGCATAGAGCAGTGAATAAGCATTTATATAAAACTATTACCAAAATATATATAATTAACAAATGAGGACAGTGGCTCAAGAGAATTAGAAAAAGTATTTTATTTTCCAAACTGTCAAAAGTTATAAAATTGTGTGGTCAAAATAACAAATCACACAAATGAGCATGCACACAGTACTTAGCAAAATATTGCACAAAAATTCAAGTGTTAGATTAGTTGACAAGAAAGCTGATTTGTACAAACTCTCAAGTCATAGTAAATTGAATGAAATAAGAAACTTCCTCGGACACTTTACTAGATACAAAACACTATAAAGAACCTCGAATTATAAAATTGGTTGCACGTGAAGAAATCTCAGTGTAACAGATGCCCACCAAAAGAATAAATTACCTGTTTTTGCTCACAAATGGCAGTAGCAACCGACATCCAATTCTTTGGGCCCTGAGTCATGTAAATCTCTTTTGCATCCCTTAGAAATCTAATGAGAGGTTCAACAAAATTCGTAGAGGACAGAGAAGAAGAGACTTGATTATCGTTGCTCCAAACGGGTTTCATAATCTTCAATCACCTTGCATTGACAATCCCAATTAAGCCTCGGTAAGTCTGGATAAATCTATATCATGTACATTAGTCCACAGTGGCATCCCATTTGAGCCATCTGCAATCTTATTGATGAAGTATCCAAACTGTGAGCTGGTATCTAAAGATCCAAGTGACATATTGCTGATGTCCAATGGAACATGTAGATCATTCAGAACTACAAAGGCTAGAAATGGAAGTGGAAGAAGAATCCAATGAAGGAAGAGCAGCTTTCTGCAAGCTTGGGTCAGAAATGGTGATTCCATACCTCATACACCACTTTGATATCAGATCCTTCATGGCTGTGTTCGGAATCAGCGACTGACGTACCAGCTTCATTTTAGTTTTTGGACAGGTATGATTACCCTCCTCAAACCATTTCTGAATCCACATCCTTTCAAATGTCTGTCCTGACTCAATGACAACAGGATCATACATCAATCTCAAAGATAAGGGACACTTAAATACCTCAGGGATTACAGCTCTACTTAAGTTGTTGGTTTGAGCTCCAAACTTCCTATCTCCTACACGAGAATCGACTTCAAAAGACTGACTGCAAACAGTATATGAACCCTCCTCCTGAGCACAGGCATTATCTTTCTGCTCCCCCAGAACTGAATTTCCATACTTTTTCAACAGATAAAAAAGATATTTTAACACCTTTATTTTGGATTGGCCACTATCACCAACTTTATCAAGCAGCTTCTTAATAGATCTTTTCTCAATTAAGATGGCCTTTGGTGAAGTAATACAAAGCCTTGAAGCAGCAAGTTGTAAAGCCTTGCTTTCTGAGAACTCCAGTGAATCTGTTGCAGACACGTCCTCCTGGAGCAATTCCTTGAAACCTTTCCAGCCTCTTCATCAGATGAATCCAGGATAAAAGTTGCTTCCCTAAGATCATCAATAATTTGAGAGATCTGCAAATGACATTTAGCATTAGTTCTATCAAAGTGCAGGGTAAGTAAAAGAAAGCATTTGGAAGAAAATAAAGAAGAATAATTAGGTGAACTAAGACAGAATATGTCAAACACTGTTTCTGAGCAATGAAGAGAGCAAATAAGAACAAGATGCTCCAAAATGAAACAATTAAACTGAAATCTATAATCAACAATTGGACTAAATCAGGTCAAATCAGAATAAAAGAAAGAGTTCCCTCCAAGGGCTTCTATGTTATAATCAAGGTATGTCCATAGGGACCATTGTCTATGGACCATTGTCTAGCACAATAAGTGCAAGTACATGGTTTTGTCTTGAGAGCAACAAGTAAAGAAAGAGTTATTAATGCTAGGGCCAAAACCAGCCAACTCGTCCTGCACCCTGCTTCAGTCACCAGCAAATGTCCACTATCCACCAGAAATAAATATAACAGAAAACAAAAAGTTTTTAAAGCACACAGGGTTAACTAACCTCAACTGCCAGCATCACTGGCACCATGCTTTCAATTTGGCTTAAACTCTGCTCCATCATGTTCGTTTCCATCTCCACACCTGAGACTATCACACCGCCGTGTTATTGCCTGAAATATGCAATTACCAATCATTAATTGTCAGATAATACCACACATAAGCATAACTGGAATAGTCCCATTAAGTTTTGAACAGTTTTTCACATGACATAAAGTTAGACAAGAAGCAAATGTCTATAGATGATTGTCATCAATAAAGATTTTTCCTAAGATATTGCAGAGTATGAGAGCCCACATTGAAAGCTGAAATGAAACAACACAAGCCAATTACAGGCAGAAACTCTAGCCATTAAATCACCATGTATTAATTATCTCAGAAAATATTTGCTTTATGCTTGATAGAAAAAGTTGAGAGATATTCCCATTTTATTTCTTTTCTTTTCATGCCTACTTGAGTGACAATTATTACTCTGATTACATTTAGAAAACTGTTCTTACCTCCCACCCATTCTTTTATAACAAATCAAAAAGCATATACACACCAGGTAGAGTTTACTAGACTCGCTGCAGTACTGAAGAAGTGACTTGGCCTTTCCAATTGCATTGTTCAACAGGCACAGTGCCTGAACCCAGATGAGCATCGAGGTCGGGCTGCTTTCAATGTCTGGAAATACCTTTGCAATTCTTTTCTACAAATTTGCTAAGTTGTGTGCACATACCATGATGTACCTGCAATCATAAACCACAGTTCATGAGCAATTGTGGTCCAAGGATATATAAGCTAAATTAAGAGCATTTGAAACATTCAAAGATGCAAATGAGCTGAAACTCGCCCAATTCCATAGAATTACCATGCTATTCGTTGTCACTTGAATAAATTACATCACTGTACCTCTCCATTCTCTTTTCAGTGAAATACCAACTTAATTTAGAGACAGCTAGAAGACTCCGTTCTACTTGCTTAACTGAAGACATATTAGAAACTTTCTCATTCTGTTATTGCTCCTAGCTTCAAAATTTTCAGTAAAAAATTGAACTGATTAAATCACAGAAACAACAAATCATCCTTTTTCTTCAAAAGAATAATAATCAATTGCATAAGCAGCAACTGTTTGTGATTCCATTCATACATTCTGTTTGTTATATACACATATGTGATGGCCAAGCACATAACAATATGAGTAGTATAGAATTAAAATATCTTGTTTCTCATGGAAACAGTCTGTAAAATGTCAATGGTGCAGACAAAATAAAAAGACCAAACAGTGAAACCCAAGCACGAAAAAAAAAAGGGAGAAATTTCATACCTTAAAGGAAGAAGGAGAGGACCAAATTTCTACAATCTCAGACTCATCATTCCCCATTAAAAAGCTTAGCAACCCGGATCCCTACATTGAATTAACAAACAAAAGCGTCACAAACATAAAACTTGTGCATATCATGCAGCAAATAAACTATTATGCTGTACAATTGAACAAAGTGAAAGGGTAAATAAGCATAAAGTTTGGATTTTTAGTTCATCAAAAGAATAACTTTAAACTTAAAGAAAAAGAAAAAAGAATACTACCTCAACCCAGTAAAGTGGAAAGTACACATCAATGACAGGAAGCCACAAGAACAAATCAACTTTTGGCAAAATATTAGGCTGTGTCTAAGCAAAACGGAAACAAGCCACAGCCAGCCTTAAAAACTGGGGAAAATGGAAAGGAAAAAAAAAAAATCAAATTCCAAGCAGATTCAGTTCAAGTAATCAAGTATCTTCCTAGCAGCTCCTGCAAAGTTGAGTGAGTCATCAACGACAAGGCAAAAGCAAAGTTCCATTCAAACTGTTAACATGAGATAGTTGACTCTCGCAGCACTGCGGAGTTTTGCTTTTGCAGAGAAGAAAATAAGAGAGGAGTCCAGAAAATATTTTTAAAAAAAATAATTAAAAAATGACAACTTACCGGCGAAAATTCAACGAGATTATAAAATCTTCGTCAACCACCAACTAGGTGTTTTTTTTTATATAGTAAAATCTAACAACATGATCAGATTTTTCTTTACTTTATTGGTCGTTCAGCTCTATGACCTGAAGAAGAGTTAAAGGTACAATATATTGATAACGTTGGTGAAAAAAGTTCGAACAGCCATCTCTGCTTCGTGACAACACCCGATGGCCGCGATCACTTTAAATCGCAGATACATATTAGAAATGATGTAGATTTGCAGGATTGTGCCTTCCATTTTTATCTTTACGTCAATCCAACGGTCTGAAAGGTGGGCTGATCGACGTGACGACTGTGTTGGTGAGGGCTACCGCGTTTCAACGTTGACCATAACGGGATATGGAGCGACAAAATCTACCATCCATCCCAACTATTTAATACGGGAGATCATGCAAATAAATATGAGCTGATTAATTCGACATAAATACATAATGGTTACTATAAACTTTATATATATACATACACACATATATAAAGAAATATCTCAGAAATGGAAATTTTAAAGTAAAAAAATTCAAAAAAATAAATAAACTCATATGATTTAAACGTTTTTTTTTAAGCTTTCTTTAAACTTTTAAAACTTCTACAGCTTTTAAAAAAAATTTCAAATTTTTCTACACTTTAAGATCCCATATCAGAAAATTACTTTATATATATACACACATACATATCATACAATATAATTAGTGAAATGAGTATATTTATATTAAACATGAAATATTAATGGATTATCGGGAAGAATTTAATTATTTTTATGTTGGGTTAGGATTTTTAATATTTTAAAAAATTATTAAATAATTTATATTCATATTAACTCTAAATTTAACACTACACAAACATTTATCCAATAACTTGTTTGACCACCTCCAACCGGATATCATTAGACTTTTTTCCATGGCATGATATAATAATATGATATGTTTAGTCTTTTATAAACGCTTGATAGTCAATTAGATTATTAACATTACTTTACAACCACAAACTTTAGTCGCTTTGGGAAAAATTTAATGGTTACTGTTGTTGTTGTTGTTATTATTATGATTATTATTATTATTATATTTGGAATTTTTTGAGATGATGGAATCGGATACCCAAACTTTTTGAGGTTGAATAATTTGACCATGAAATATAGAATCAGTACGTAGCTCAAGTAAACTTATAACCATACCATAGCAAATGAAGTCTTTATTTTAATGCTGAATAAAGGTTGGCATTATTTTTAACATTTTTTGTTTTGAAGAACATAATAGTTAAATAGAAAAAGTCTTACCCTCAAATCCAGCATAATATTGAGCGGAGCCCAAATTTAAATTTTAGGCCAAAAGTCATATGAATAAACTCTTTTGGAGTCAAAAATTAAAAATAAAATAAAATTTATTTGGGTTAGTTGTCAAACTTCTGAAGAAGTTGTAGAGGCCGAACCGGAAAAAAAAATATTAGAGATTAAAATTACAAATACATTTTATATAAGTTTCAATTTAAGAAAATATTGGCCCGGAGGAGGAAGTGTCTCCGATAATCCGACTGTATTACACTAATTATACGCAAAATATTTTTGTTAAAAAAGAAAAGATAAAACTTAGAGTTTGATATACGAAAACAGAAAACTTTTTCAACGATTTTTAAGTGATTCCAACAGTCAGTAAATGTGTTGTCAGTTGTGACGGCTGTGTCACGTTTACTAAAAATAGGAAATTTTTGGCATTTTTCCCGGATGATAATATTGTAGTCTTTATTGAATGCCAAAGCGGGGGTTTGGCACCACAAAAAGACACAGCCACGATAAGTCTCACGAATAATTTCTTATTATTATTAGTATACGCTCTAATATAATATATTTTATCTTGTAATATATTAGAGTATTTTTTTTAATCTTTTGGCTTATTTCTCATTTTAATAACCTAAAGAATCTTGCATTATAAATATGTTTCAATAAAAAATTCATTATCATATCAAAGTTAAAGACAGTAAAATGCAGACTCTAATATAATATATTTTATCTTATAATATACTAAAATCTATGTTTTTTACTTTTTAACTTATCACGGCTTTAATATGGTTAATGATTCCTAATTAGTGTTCCCGTGTAGATGTTCACATGAAATTAAAATGCGAACGAAGCTAATATATGAAAAAAAAAACGAATTCTAGTAAACAAAAAGATAAAATATAATGCATTAAAATCTATATTTTTATTATCTTTTAGTTCTATCCACATATTAATTACGTGCGAATATCCGCATGTAAGCACCACTGTGTGTGCATGTGTGTTTGTGTGCGTGCGTGTCTAATGAGGACATCTTCATTTTAATAAAGTGAGGGTAATAATAATAGATAAAAAATACAAATTTTGATATATTAACAAACAAAAAAATATTATCTCCCATATATTGAATTTTTTTTTTTGGTTTTTTAAGGGCATCCTCACTTTTGTCCTAATTTGAGAAGAAATATTTATAAAGATGACCTTATTTTAACAAACTGAAAATGCTACCGATAGACAAACAAACACATATTTCAATGTATCAATAGAAAAAAAAATATAATCTCTAATGTATTGAAATATGTACTCTTTTATACATTTTAGTTGCATAATTAAAGTAAATATGTCTTCATTAAAGGAAAACTTTATATATGTGTGCGCGAGCGTATATGGGTTATGTAAATATAAAATATATATATATATGTTCAAATTCAGAATTATAAAATGCGGGAACGTCCAGAAAAGCGCATAAACCATGCAGTTTAAGTGCTTCAAGTTGTAAGCCTTTAAAACCATGTGGTTTTAAAACTTTCCTGAACTTTTCTTGCACTTTAAGATCTCGGATCAGAACACTACTATATATGTGTGTGTTTGTATGTATGTAGGTTAAATTTATAAAATCATATATACAAAATCATTTACTTTTTGACCTATGAGAACCGAGCGTATTGCCGCCAGATTGTTAGGGATTTTGAGGGGCCCATGACATGGTAGCGTCACCTTACACTAAACTAGATATGATAGATGCTTAGCGAAATATTCTCTCTAATTAGTTGCACTCATTGGATAGTTAAAACTTAAAAAGTGATCATGAGAAGTATTTGTATTTGGAATTCAATGATGAGTAAGCACCACTAGTGCATGCCTTGAAGAAAGGGTAATCTTTCTCTAATATTTTCTTAATGTTGTTGATTCTCTGAGTGATGACTGAAGATTGGATGTCATCAGAGATATAAGATTGAAAATGAAGTCTAACATTTCGTAGCAAATTCGATCATCTAAATATGTGGCTACCACGTAACCGATAATGATATAATGATTTATTTACCGTCAACTACCACCTGATATGTTAATTTAGGTTTGGCCCAATTAATGTGAAAGCACCTCTTAGTCCATTCAAATCTTCTCACCCTAGCTAGTACGTATAATGGCTTAGTTTTGTCTTTAGTCTTAAGCTTTGCTTCCCTTTTTTCTACACAAATGGCCTACCTAAAAGTTAAAAAGGGCGATAGGCACCAAAAAAGAAGAAGGAACCATGAGACGACTTGTGGGTTATATGTATACTTTAAAGCAATTTCTCAAGAACAACTAGGCTTGCATCGTGTAAATGCTACCATTACATGTACGTGCTGCTTAGGTTTGTAAACAAATCAGACGTTGATTCACTGTTTTGGTGATATTAATACTATACTGTCATTAAGTGTGCTATTTAGGTTTGTAAATTTGAGATTAAAGGAATTTGAATTTTTCTATATATTTAGGAAAAAAAGGAATTAATGAATATGTAAATATTCATTTAGTCTCTATATTTTAATTTAAATATTTGCTTATTTCATTTATTATAAAAAATACATCAAACTACCTTGTACTTAAATATGTCATATTCCTACCCTTATTATTTTTTTCTTTTTATAACAATATTCTTTCAACAACATTCTTGACATTAATTGATTTATCTATAAAAAAAGAAGTTCATTAGCAAATTAACTAATAATTATTTATTAACAAATTAACCAATAAATATCAATATAAAAGAACTAATACTTTTTGTGCCTTTGCAACAACAGAATATTTTGAGGTAATTTTTTTAAATATATGAATTAAATGAATACTTAACTTAAAATATAAGAAATAAATAAGCTTTACGATATATTTGGATGACATTGTTAATGGTACTGCAAACACGCACGACAATGAAATGTCAAGGCCAGTGGTTTATAGTCTACATTCAAGTTTGAAGTGAAATAAATTGACGCGCACACAGCACGCATTTCATGCCTATGCTTTTCGAATACGTTTCTTTCTGAGCAAGTGGCCTATACATGACGCAAAACCAACTTTTCAATCTGGAATCAAGATCAATATAGCATTAGCGTCTGCTCTAAAAACATTACATCAATGCAAATTTAAAATTATCACCATTACATTTTTGTCGCACGACGTATACGGTAGAACTCAAATTCCTGACCGTAATAAGAAGATAAGGATGTTTACATTTTGGCAAGCTATCTATCTTATACATGTTTGATATTAAGTTACTATAATTTTTAAGTCACGGTTAATATTAAAAAAAAAACTGTGATTATGAAATAAAAATTGATAGTATATAGTAAATGTAATTTTTAAATAATAATTTTAATAAAAATATTATGCTTTTTCACACATGTGATACATCAAATAATAACTTTCGAGCTATAACAAGTAATATTTATCAAAATAATTTATTACTGTAAACTTAAAAGTTGCACAACTAAGTCTCTTTAATGATTGTAAATCGGATAAAATTTGTCCTATTTTTCTTAGAACTTTGAATGATGAATTCAGAAGATGGAGAAATTGAATAGTTTGGAGTTTGACAGAGCACGAATTGAGAGAGAAACGCTTCGTGCAAGTTGGTGCCTGGCTCAGGCATTTCTTGATAGCAGAGGGCAAACAGTTAATTTTATTTAGTTAAGCAGAAAAATTAAGAAAACATCGTGTATCATTGGCAATTTGGCATGATAAAAAAGCCAAGATTGGCATCTGTACATGCTCTTTCAGTTACTTTCTTATCTTCTTTATGAAATCAGGTTGCTTTAATTTAATTTGCACATCAACTGGGGAGTTTATAGACGTTCTTTCTCCCTTTTGTCAAGATTCACCGCCACTGGCAATGGGCTTTATGGATCTCACAGATCTGCATATGCGGCCACAATAAATACGTAGCGTGTTCGAAAAAAGAAGAAGAAAAGATTATGGCTTTTTGGACTAAAAATTACAACGATTTAGCCGGAATTAATTTTTAAAAAAATATATATCAATCAATTCAAAAGTCTCACCATATTGCCTATTTGTATTAAGAATCGACGAATCGCTTTCAAAGAAACTTGTGTTGAGAAGGTGCATTATCTTTGACTGGTCTAATTGGTCTCACAACACAAGATTCTTACTAATTTTTTATTTCAACATAATACAAAACTATATTATTTAATTTGTGAAACTTACCGATCAAACCTATCAAATGACAAGTCTTAGGGAACAAATGCACTACCTCAACAAGCCCCACACAAGCTTTCCTCTGCATGCATTCACTATAATTGCATTAAACTTTAGCATCTTCACAAATAAATTAAGGGGTTCGATTTTGCCCGTTCAAGGTGCTACTAAAACTCCTCAAAAGTCAAAAGTCCTCTTAAAACCCTTACTTGAAATTTACAATTTTATCTCTGATGAAAATTTCATTTAAAGAGAAGCTTGCACTTGACAAAGTCTCATTCGATATCAATTTGTGGCCAGTACAAATCTTTTCTTCCTGTACAATTTCACTAAGAATCCTCCAAAATTCGCAATACATATCCTATAAATTGTGCTAGCAGTGCTAAAACTTTCTTTTAATTTGATAGTTTGAACAAGTACAGAACACAAACTACGCAAGAGTTATGGAGGTCATATGTTTACAAACCTGATGTTGATGTTGATACAGCTAACTAGTGGTAATTGGCAGATGAATTATGATTACATTTACATCTTCAGGAAGGGGTTTCACTTGAGTTAGACTGCTATTGGGTGCCGTTGCTATAATTGTGAGAAAAGTGTTCCGAATTATGGGCATAAAATAATGAACTAGAGTGTTTCAATAAAGTTAGACATCTTCTAAGAGGGTATGATGACCACAATCTTTATAGCTATTAATAATTATGTTATTATGAATGTATTTTTGTGCAACTTCCATGCTATCAAGCTAGCAAGAAAGAAGTTTTTTTTTTCCTAAGATAAAAATAAAAATAAATTAAAAGAAGCTAGCAAGAATCCGAGAACTAAAGTATGTGTGAACCGAGTAACCAACCTAGAAACTCTGACACGGAGGGCTGCTTTGGAATTATCTAGGTGTTATTAGAATCATATAAAGAGTCTTTATTGGATGGGGAATTTTGAGGGGGCTTTGAGGTGTTTTACTTGCAACCATTCTCATTATACTACATCTACAGATGAAAAATTTAAAGTCCATTATATAGGCCCCTTCCAAAAAGCCCAAGACGCCAGCATATCAATCGTCCAAGAATCAGCCGAGGAACCGGCAAATTTGATCTTTTCCTCTAATAATAATATCTCTAGTCTGGAATATTGCATTAGACACTCTATAAGGTTGGAAAAAGATGATTTCTTAATCTGAGCTCTCATGAACTTTTAAAAATTTTATACCATGTATTTTTAAGTAATAATGTATAGGTAGGATTTAACTTTTTTATTTTTTTTATTTATTAGTTACCAATCACCCACATGTATTTTTGCTCAGGAGGAGATCAGATCACGAGAGAATCTTAATCTTTATAGGTTAATTAAAGTTGAACTTACATTGAATGAAAGTAAATGTTTGTTATTTTATTCATTTATCAATTCGTAGATTATTTTTTATTTCCTACGTCCTTATTTTTACCATATGGAGATCTTTTTTTTTTTTTTCAAAGATCACTGAAGAGTTAAACTGCTACAACTTTAAAATTACAAAACTTACATGATTATGAAAGGTGATACGGTCATGATGAAACAAATAATGCACGGTGGATGTATTAAGAAAATCCTTTAACTTGTACATAATTATCAAGAACATGTGACTCACAATTGTTAGAATCCAAGACTCGCAATTGTGAGATCCTTGAGATCGAGTCCCCGTAATCTGCGTTGTGGGGTTAATTCCTTCCTGTTTGAGTTAATGCAATATTTTCTCTTTCAAACACGAGTGAAGTGGCTGCCTCGAATATTGCAGAACGTTAAAATCCTTGTGTTATATAAAATTTATAAATTAGTTTTGAATTTTCTGGTTATAAATATCAATATGATAATCTTATTAAATATGAGATCATTGAAGAGTTGAATTGCTACAACTGTAAAATTACAAAACTTACATGATTATGAAAGGTGAT
>JAUJEM010000171.1:0-22973 GCA_030448935.1 Citrus cavaleriei
CCAGCCCCACCCCCAAGGCTATAGCCCACCCGCTTTTGTGGCCTTTTACCGCTGGACGAACTTGGCGCCCGGCCTTCGGGCGGGTATTTTGGCGCGGCTGTGCCCGCGGCCTATTTTTGGCACACGGAGGCGCCTCGGAAAGTCTCGCGCCATTCCGAGTCCGGCGGACGGTTGGCCAGCCCCACCCCCAAGGCTATAGCCCACCCGCTTTTGTGGCCTTTACCGCTGGACGAACTTGGCGCCCGGCCTTCGGGCGGGTATTTTGGGCGCGGCTGTGCCCACGGCCTATTTTTGGCACACGGAGGCGCCTCGCAAAATCTCGCGCCATTCCGAGTCCGGCGGACGGTTGGCCAGCCCCACCCCCAAGGCTATAGCCCACCCGCTTTTGTGTCCTTTTCCGCTGGACGAACTTGGCGCCCGCCTTCGGGCGGGTATTTTGGTACGGCTGTGCCTATGCCTATTTTTGGCACACGGAGGCGGGTTTTCCGTAAAATGTCACGCCATTCCGAGTCCGCGACGGTTAAGCCAGCCTCAATTTCTGCTGCCATAGCCCACCCGCTTTTGTGGCCTTTACCGCTTTTGACAACTTGACGCCTGGGTTTGATCAGCATTTTTGACTTGACTGTGCCCGGGTGGTCTATTTTTGGGACAAGGAGGTGCCCTTACAAAGTCTCGCGCCATTCCGAGTCCGGCGCAGACGAGTTGGCCAGCCCCACCCCCTGCTGGGCTATAGCCCACCCGCTTTTGTGGCCTTTTTCCGCTGGACGACCTTGGCGCCCGGCCTTCGGGCGGGTATTTTTGGGCTTTTGTGGCCTGGGCAGCCTATTTTTGCACACGGAGGCGCCGAAAGTCTCGCGCCATTCCGAGTCAGGGCGGACGAAGATTGGCCAGCCCCACTCCCCAAGGCTATAGCCCACCCGTTTTGTGGCCTTTTTCCGCTGGACGATCCCTGGCGCCTGCCTTCGGCGGGTATTTTTTAAAAGGGCCAGCTCATGCCTATTTTTTGGCATGATGGAGGTGCCTCGCAGTCTCGCGCCATTCCTAATCCGTGACCAAGTTGGCCAGCCCCACCCCCAAGGCTATAGCCCACCCACTTTTGTGGCCTTTTCCGCTGCTGGAACTTGGCGCCTGCCTTCGGGTGAGTATTTTTGGGCGGCTGTGCCCGCGGCCTATTTTTGGCACACGGAGGCGCCGCAAAGTCTCGCGCCATTCCGAGTCCGGCGGACAAAGTTGGCCAGCCCCACCCCCAAGGCTATAGCCCACCCGCTTTTGTGGCCTTTTTCCGCTGGACTAATCCTGGCGCCCCGCCTTCGGGCGGGTATTTTGGCGCGGCTGTGCCGTGCCTATTTTTGGCACACGGAGGCGCCTCGCAAAGTCTCGCGCCATTCGAGTCCGGGCGGACGAAGTTGGCCAGCCCCACCCAAGGCTATAGCTCACCCGCTTTTGTGGCCTTTTTCCGCTGGATTTGTCTTGGCGCCCGGCCTTCGGCGGGTATTTTTGGGCGCTGCTGTGCTCCTAGGCCTATTTTTGGCACACGGAGGCGCTCGCACAAAAGTCTCGCCATTCCCAAGTCCGGCGGACGAATTTGGCCAGCCCCACCCCCAAGGCTATAGCCCACCCGTTTTGTGGCCTTTTTCCGCTGACGAACTTGGCGCCCGGCCTTCGGGCGGATATTTTGGGCGCGGCTGTGCCCGCGCCTATTTTTTTACACACGGAGAGGCGCCGCAAAGTCTCGCGCCATTCCGAGTCCGGCGTGGATTTGTTGGCCAGCCCCACCCCCAAGGCTATAGCCCACCGCTTTTGTGGCCTTTTTCCGCTGGACGAACTTGGCGCCTGCCTTCAAGGGTGGATATTTTGGGCGCGGCTGTGCCCGCATGCCTATTTTTTGGCACACAGAGGCGCCTCAAAGTCTCGCCATTCCGAGTCAGGCGGCGGACGGTTGGCCAGCCCCACCCCCTGCTTGCCATCAGCCCACCCGCTTGTGGCCTTTTCCGGGACGAACTTGGCGCCCGGCCTTCGGGCTGTTATTTTTGGCGCTGCTGTGCCCATGGCCTTTTTTGGCACACGGAGGCCTCGCAAAGTCTCGCGCCATTCCAGTCCGGGCGGACGGTTGGCCAGCCCCACCCTCAAGGCTATAGCCCACCCGCTTTTGTGGCCTTTTTCCGCTGGACGAACTTGGCGCCCGGCCTTCGGGCGGGTATTTTGGACGCGGCTGCTCCGGGCCTATTTTTGGCACACGGAGGCCCTTCGGAAGTCTCGCGCCATTCGAGTCCGGCGGACGGTTGGCCAGCCCCACCCCCAAGGCTATAGCCCACCCGCTTTTTGTGGCCTTTTTCCGCTGGACGAACTTGCGCCCGGCCTCGGGCGGGTATTTTTGGCGCGGCTGTGCCCGCGGGCCTATTTTTGGCACACGGAGGCGCCAAAGTCTCACGCCATTCCGAGTCCGGGCGGATTTGTTGGCCAGCCCCACCCCAAGGCTATAGCCCACCCCTTTTGTGGCTTTTTTCCGCTGGACGAACTTGGCGCCCCAGCCGGGCGGGTATTTTTGCGCGCGGCTGTGCCCGCGCCTATGGCACACGGAGGCGCCTCGCAAAGTCTCACGCCATTCCGAAGTCCGGGCGGACGAAGTTGGCCAGCCCCACCCCCCAAGGCTATAGCCCACCCGCTTTTGTGGCCTTTTCCGCTGGACGAACTTGGCGCCCGGCCTTCGGCGCGGTTATTTTTGGGCTTTGCCAGCGGCCTATTTTTGCACACGAGGCGCCGCAAAGTCTCGCACCATTCCGAGTCCAGCGGACGGTTGGCCAGCCCCACACCCCAAGGCTATAGCCCACCCGCTTTTGTAGCCTTTTTCCGCTGGACGACTTGGCGCCCAGCCTCGGGTGGGTATTTTTGGGCGCTGCTGTGCCGGGGCCTATTTTTGCACACGGAGGGCACCTCGCAAAGTCTCGCGCCATTCCGAGTCCGGGCGGACGGCTGGCCAGCCCCACCCTCAAGGCTATTAGCCCACCCGCTTTGTGGCCTTTTTCCGCTGACAATCTTGGCGCCCGGCCTTTCGGCTGGTATTTTTGACGCGGCTGTGCCCACGGCCTATTTTTGGCACACTGGAGGTGCCTCGCAAAGTCTCGCGCCATTCCGAGTCCGGCGGACGGTTGGCCAGCCCCACCCCCAAGGCTATAGCCCACCCGCTTTTGTGGCCTTTTTCCGCTGGACAAACTTGGCGCCCGGCCTTTCGGGCGGGTATTTTTGACGCGGTTTGCCCGCAGCCTATTTTTGGCACACGGAGGCGCGCAAAGTCTCGCTCCATTCCAAGTCCGCGGACGCTGGCCAGCCCCACCCCCAGCAGGCTATAGCCCACCTGCTTATGGCTTTTTTCCGCTGGACGAACTTGGCGCCCGGCCTCGGCGGGTATTTTTGGGCGCGGCTGTGCCTGCAGCCTATTTTTGCACACGGAGGCGCCTCGCAAGTCTCGCACATTCTGAGTCCGGCGGATGGGCTGGCCAGCCCCACTCCAAGGCTATAGCCCACCTGCTTTTGTGGCCTTTTTCGCTGGACGAACTTGGCGCCCGGCCTTGGGCGGGTATTTTTTTGCGGCTGTGCCCGCGGCTATTTTTTTTCGCACACGGAGGCGGCCCGCAAAGTCTCGCGCCATTCCGAGTCCGGCGGACGAAGTTGGCCAGCCCCACCCCCCAAGGCTATAGCCCACCCGGTTTTGTGGCCTTTTTACCGCTGGGACGAACTTGGCGCCCGGCCTTCGGGGAGGTATTTTTGCGGCTGTGCCGCGCCTATTTTTGCACACGGAGGCGCCGCAAAGTCTCGCGCGCCATTCCGAGTCCGGCGGACGGCTGGCCAGCCCCACCCCCAAGGCTATAGCCCACCCGCTTTTATGGGGCCTTTACCGCTGGACTAACTTGGCGCCCGGCCGCGGCGGGTATATTTTGGGCGCGGCTGTGCCCGCGGCCTATTTTTAACACACGGAGGTGCTCGCAAAGTCTCGCGCCATTCCGAGTCCGGCGGATTGCTGGCCAGCCCCACCCCAGTAGCCCATAGCTTTTTGTGGCCTTTTTCCACTGACTAATCCCTGACGCCTGCCTCGGGCGGGTATTTTTGCGCAGCTGTGCCCGCGGCCTATTTTTGCACACGGAGGCGCCGCAAAGTCTCACGCTCATTCCAGTCCGACGGACGGTTGGCCAGCCCCCACCTCCTCCCAAGGCTATAGCCCACCCGCTTTTTTGTGGCCTTTTCCGCCGGGACGAACTGGGCGCCGCCTTCGGGCGGGTATTTTTGGGCGCGCCATGCCCGGGCATTCTGGCTTTAGCACACGGAGGCGCCGCGAAAGTTCCCGCGCCATTCCGAGTCCGCGGACGAAGTTGGCCAGCCCCACCCCCAAGGCTATAGCCCACCCGCTTTTTGGGCTTTTCCGCTGGACGAACTTGGCGCCCGGCCTTCGGGCGTTATTTTTGGCGCGTGCCCGCAGTCTATTTTTGAGAAACGAGGCGCCTCGAAAGTCTCAAGGCCATTCTGAACCGTGCGGACGGTTGGCCAGCCCCACCCCCCAGGCCAGCCCACCCGTTTTTAGGCCTTTTTCCCGCTGGACGAACTTGGCGCCCGAGGCGTTCGGGCGGGTATTTTGGGCGCGCTGTGCCCACGCCTATTTTTGGCACACGGAGGTGCCTCGAAAGTCTCACGCCATTCCGGAGTCCGCCGGACGGTTGGCCAGCCCGCACCCCCAAGGCTATAGCCCACCCGTTTTGTGGTCTTTCCGCTGGATAACTTTGCCTGGCCTTCGGGCGGTATTTTGGGGGCGGCTGTGCCCGCTGCCTATTTTTTGGCACACGGAGGCGCTCGCAGTCTCGCGCCATTCCCAGTCCGCGGACGAGATTGCCAGCCCCACCCCCAAGGATATAGCCCACCCGCTTTTGTGGCCTTTACCGCTGGACGAACCTGCGCCCGGCCTTCGGGCGGGTATTTTTGGCGCGGGCTGCCTGTCAAGCTCATTTTTGGCACACACGGAGTGCCTTCGCAAAGTCTCACGCCATTCCGAACTGGCGGACGGCGGGCCAGCCCCAATTTCAAGGCTATAGCCCACCTGCTTTTTGTGGCCTTTTACCGCTTGACAAACTTGGCGCCCTGCCTTCGGGCTGGTTTTTTTGGGGCGCTGCTGTGCCCTTGACTATTTTTGGCACACGGAGGTGCCTCGCAAAGTCTCGCGCCATTCCGAAGGCCGGACGGTTGGCCAGCCCACCCCCAAGGCTATAGCCCACCCGTTTGCCAGCCTTTTTCGCTGGACGAACTTGGCGCCCGGGCTTTGGGTTATTTTTGGACGCGGCTTTGCCCTGCAGCCTATTTTTGCACACGGAGGCGCCTCACAGTCTCGCGCCATTCCGAGTCCCGAGCGGAAGAGGTTGGCCAGCCCCACCCCCAAGGCTTTGCTATAGCCCACCTGCTTTATGGCCTTTTTCCGCTGGATTTAACTTGGCGCCCAAGCCAAGGGTATTTGCCCGGCCTTCGGGTGGGTATTTTTGGCGCGGCTGTGCCACGGCCTATTTTTGCACACGGAGGCGCCTCGCAAAGTCTCGCGCCATTCCGAGTCCGGCGGACGAAGTTGGCCAGCCCCACCCCCAAGGCTATAGCCCACCCCTTTTGTGGCCTTTTTCCGCTGGACGAACTTGGCGCCCGGCCTTCGGGCGGGTATTTTGGGCGCGGCTGTGCCCGTGGCCTATTTTTGGCACACGGAGGCGCCTCGCAAAGTCTCGCGCCATTCCGAGTCCGGCGGACGAAGTTGGCCAGCCCCACCCCCCAAGGCTATAGCCCACCCGGTTTTGTGGCCTTTTACCGCTGGACGAACTTGGCGCCCCGGCCTTCGGGCGGGTATTTTGGGCGCGGCTGTGCCAGCGGCCTATTTTTGGCACACGGAGGCGCCTCGCAAAGTCTCGCGCCATTCCGAGTCCGGCGGACGAAGTTGGCCAGCCCCACCCCCCAAGGCTATAGCCCACCCGGTTTTGTGGCCTTTTTCCGCTGGACGAACTTGGCGCCCCGGCCTTTGGGCGGGTATTTTTGGGCGCGGCTGTGCCCGTGGCCTATTTTTGGCACACGGAGGCGCCTCGCAAAGTCTCGCGCCATTCCGAGTCCGGCGGACGAAGTTGGCCAGCCCCACCCCCCAAGGCTATAGCCCACCCGTTTTTGTGGCCTTTTTCCGCTGGACGAACATGGCTCCCCGGACTTCGGGCGGGTATTTTTGGGCGCGGCTGTGCCCGCGGCCTATTTTTGGCACACGGAGGTGCCTCGCAAAGTCTCACGCCATTCCGAGTGCGGCGGACGAAGTAGGCCAGCCCCACCCCCCAAGGCTATAGCCCACCCGCTTTTGTAGCCTTTTTCCGCTGGACGAACTTGGCGCCCCGGCCTTCGGGCGGGTATTTTTGGGCGCGGCTGTGCCCGCGGCCTATTTTTGGAACACGGAGGCACCTCGCAAAGTCTCGCGCCATTCCGAGACCGGCGGACGAAGTTGGACAGCCCCAGCCCCCTGGGCTATAACACACACGATTTTGTGGCCTTTTACCGGTGGACGAACTTGGCGCCCGGCCTTCGGGCGGGTATTTTTGGCGCGGCTGTGCCGCGGCCTATTTTTGGCACACGGAGCCGCCTCGCAGAGTCTCGCGCCATTCCGAGTCCGGCGGACGCAGTTGGCCAGCCCCACCCCCCACGTCTAGCCCTCCCGCTTTTGTGGCCTTTTACCGCTGGACGAACTTGGCGCCCCGGCCTTCCGGCGGGTATTTTTGGGCGCGGCTGTGCCCGCGGCCTATTTTTGGCACACGGAGGCGCCTCGCAAAGTCTCGCGCCATTCCGAGTCCGGCGGACGAAGTTGGCCAGCCCCACCACCCAAGGCTAAAGCCCACCCGGTTTTGTGGCCGTTTTCCGCTGGACGAACTTGGCAACCCGTCCTTCGTGCGGGTATTTTTAGGCGCGGCTGCGTCCGCGGCCTATTTTTGGCACACGGAGGCGCCTCGCAAAGTCTCGCGCCATTCCGAGTCCGGCGGACGAAGTTGGCCAGCCCCACCCCCCAAGGCTATAGCCCACCCGGTTTTGTGGCCTTTTACCGCTGGACGAACTTGGCGCCCGGGCCTACGGGCAGCGATTTTGTGGCGCGGCTGTGCCCGCGGCCTATTTTTGGCACACGGAGGCGCCTCGCAAAGTCTCGCGCCATTCCGAGTCCGGCGGACGAAGTTGGCCAGCCCCACCCCCCAAGGCTATAGCCCACCCGGTTTTGTGGCCTTTTTCCGCTGGACGAACTTGGCGCCCCGGCCTTCGGGCGGGTATTTTTGGGCGCGGCTGTGCCCGTGGCCTATTTTTGGCACACGGAGGCGCCTCGCAAAGTCTCGCGCCATTCCGAGTCCGGCGGACGAAGTTGGCCAGCCCCACCCCCCAAGGCTATAGCCCACCCGGTTGTGGGGCCTTTTTCCGCTGGACGATCTTCGCTCCCTGCCCTTCGGGCTGTTTTTTGTTGGCGCGGCTGTGCCCGCGGCCTATTTTTGGCACACGGAGGCGCCTCGCAAAGTCTCGCGCCATTCCGAGTCCGGCGGACGAAGTTGGCCAGCCCCACCCCCCAAGGCTATAGCCCACCCGTTTTTGTGGCCTTTTACCGCTGGACGAACTTGGCGCCCCGGCCTTCGGGCGGGTATTTTTGGCGCGGCTGTGCCCGCGGCCTATTTTTGGCACACGGAGGCGCCTCGCAAAGTCTCGCGCCATTCCGAGTCCGGCGGACGAAGTTGGCCAGCCCCACCCCCCAAGGCTATAGCCCACCCGCTTTTGTGGCCTTTTTCCGCTGGACGAACTTGGCGCCCCGGCCTTCGGGCGGGTATTTTTGGGCGTCGCTGCGGCCGCGGCCTATTTTTGGCACACGGAGGCCCCTCACAAAGTCTCGCGCCATTCCGAGCCCGGCGGACGAAGTTGGCCAGCCCCACCCCCCAAGGCTACAGCCCACCCGTTTTTGTGGCCTTTTTCTGCTGGACGAACTTGGCGCCCCGGCCTTCGGGCGGGTATTTTTGGGCGCGGCTGTGCCCGCGGCCTATTTTTGGCACACGGAGGCGCCTCGCAAAGTCTCGCGCCATTCCGAGTCCGGCGGACGAAGTTGGCCAGCCCCACCCCCCAAGGCTATAGCCCACCCGCTTTTGTGGCCTTTTTCCGCTGGACGAACTTGGCGCCCGGCCTTCGGGCGGGTATTTTTGGCGCGGCTGTGCCCGCGGCCTATATTTCGCACACGGAGGCGCCTCGCAAAGTCTCGCGCCATTCCGAGTCCGGCGGATGAAGTTGGCCAGCCCCACCCCCCCGGGCTATAGCCCACCCGCTTTTGTGGCCTTTTTCCGCTGGACGAACTTGGCGCCCGGCCTTCGGGCGGGTATTTTGGCGCGGCTGTGCCCGCGGCCTATTTTTGGCACACGGAGGCGCCTCGCAAAGTCTCGCGCCATTCCGAGTCCGGCGGACGAAGTTGGCCAGCCCCACCCCCAAGGCTATAGCCCACCCGCTTTTGTGGCCTTTTTCCGCTGGACGAACTTGGCGCCCGGCCTTCGGGCGGGTATTTTGGCGCGGCTGTGCCGCGGCCTATTTTTGGCACACGGAGGCGCCTCGCAAAGTCTCGCGCCATTCCGAGTCCGGCGGACGAAGTTGGCCAGCCCCACCCCCAAGGCTATAGCCCACCCGCTTTTGTGGCCTTTTTCCGCTGGACGAACTTGGCGCCCGGCCTTCGGGCGGGTATTTTGGGCGCGGCTGTGCCCGCGGCCTATTTTTGGCACACGGAGGCGCCTCGCAAAGTCTCGCGCCATTCCGAGTCCGGCGGACGGTTGGCCAGCCCCACCCCCAAGGCTATAGCCCACCCGCTTTTGTGGCCTTTTTCCGCTGGACGAACTTGGCGCCCGGCCTTCGGGCGGGTATTTTTGGCGCGGCTGTGCCCGCGGCCTATTTTTGGCACACGGAGGCGCCTCGCAAAGTCTCGCGCCATTCCGAGTCCGGCGGACGAAGTTGGCCAGCCCCACCCCCAAGGCTATAGCCCACCCGCTTTTGTGGCCTTTTTCCGCTGGACGAACTTGGCGCCCCGGCCTTCGCGCGGGTGGGTGGTGGCGCGGCTGTGCCAGCGGCCTATTTTTGGCACACGGAGGCGCCGCGCAAAGTATCGCGCCCTGGCGAGTCCGGCGGACGAGTTGGCCAGCCCCACCCCCAAGGCTATAGCCCACCCGCTTTTGTGGCCTTTTTCCGCTGGACGAACTTGGCGCCCGGCCTTCGGGCAGGTATTTTTGGCGCGGCTGTGCCGCGGCCTATTTTTGGCACACGGAGGCGCCTCGCACAGTATCGCGCCATTCCGAGTCCGGCGGACGAAGTCGGCCAGCCCCACCCCCCAAGGCTATAGCCCACCCGTTATTGTGGCCTTTTTCCGCTGGACGAACTTGGCGCCCGGCCTTCGGGCGGGTATTTTGGCGCGGCTGTGCCCGCGGCCTATTTTTGGCACACGGAGGTGCCTCGCAAAGCCTCGCGCCATTCCGAGTCCGGCGGACGAAGTTGGCCAGCCCCACCCCCCAAGGCTATAGCCCACCTGTTTTTGTGGCCTTTTACCGCTGGACGAACTTGGCGCCCCGGCCTTCGGGAGGGTATTTTGGGCGCGGCTGTGCCCGCGGCCTATTTTTGGCACACGGAGGCGCCTCGCAAAGTCTCGCGCCATTCCGAGTCCGGCGGACGATGTTGGCCAGCCCCACCCCCCAAGGCTATAGCCCACCCGGTTTTGTGGCCTTTTTCCGCTGGACGAAATTGGCGCCGCGGCCGTCGGGGGGGTATGTTCTGCCGCGGCTGTGTCCGCGGCATAACTATGGCACACGGAGGCGCCTCGTAAAGTCTCGCGCCATTCCGAGTCCGGCGGACGAAGTTGGCCAGCCCTACCCCCCAAGGCTATAGCCCACCCGTTTTTGTGGCCTTTTACCGCTGGACGAACTTGGCGACCCGGCCTTCGGGCGGGTAGTTTTGGGCGCGGCTGTGCCCGCGGCCTATTTTTGGCACACGGAGGCGCCTCGCAAAGTCTCGCGCCATTCCGAGTCCGGCGGACGAAGTTGGCCAGCCCCACCCCCAAGGCTATAGCCCACCCGATTTTGTGGCCTTTTACCGCTGGACGAACTTGGCGCCCCGGCCTTCGGGCGGGTATTTTTGGCGCGGCTGTGCCCGCGGCCTATTTTTGGCACACGGAGGCGCCTCGCAAAGTCTCGCGCCATTCCGAGTCCGGCGGACGAAGTTGGCCAGCCCCACCCCCCAAGGCTATAGCCCACCCGTTTTTGTGGCCTTTTACCGCTGGACGAACTTGGCGCCCCGGCCTTCGGGCGGGTATTTTTGGGCGCGGCTGTGCCCGCGGCCTATTTTTGGCACACGGAGGTGCCTCGCAAAGTCTCGCGCCATTCCGAGTCCGGCGGACGAAGTTGGCCAGCCCCACCCCCCAAGGCTATAGCCCACCCGTTTTTGTGGCCTTTTTCCGCTGGACGAACTTGGCGCCCCGGCCTTCGGGCGGGTATTTTTGGCGCGGCTGTGCCCGCAGCCTATTTTTGGCACACGGAGGCGCCTCGCAAAGTCTCGCGCCATTCCGAGTCCGGCGGACGAAGTTGGCCAGCCCCACCCCCCAAGGCTATAGCCCACCCGTTTTTGTGGCCTTTTTCCGCTGGACGAACTTGGCGACCCGGCCTTCGGGCGGTCATTTTGGGCGCGGCAGTGCCCGCCGCCTATTTTTGGCACACGGTGGCGCCCCGCAACTTCCGGCGCCATTCCGAGTCGGGCGGACTAAGTTGGCCACCCCCACCCCCAAGGCTATAGCCCACCCGTTTTTGTGGCCTTTTTCCGCTGGACGAACTTGGCGCCCCGGCCTTCGGGCGGGTATTTTTGGGCGCGGCTGTGCCCGCGGCCTATTTTTGGCACACGGAGGCGCCTCGCAAAGTCTCGCGCCATTCCGAGTCCGGCGGACAAAGTTGGCCAGCCCCACCCCCCAAGGCTATAGCCCACCCGCTTTTGTGGCCTTTTTACGCTGGACGAACTTGGCGCCCCGGCCTTCGGGCGGGTATTATTGGGCGCGCTTGTGCCCGCGGCCTAGTTTTGGCACACGGAGGCGCCTCGTCAAGTCTCGCGCCATTCCGAGTCCGGCGGACGAAGTTGGCCCCACCCCCAGCTATAGCCCACCCCCAAGGCTATAGCCCACCCGCTTTTGTGGCCTTTTCCGCTGGACGAACTTGGCGCCCGGCCTTCGGGCGGGTATTTTTGGCGCGGCTGTGCCCGGCCTATTTTGGCACACGGAGGCGCCTCGCAAAGTCTCGCGCCATTCCGAGTCCGGCGGACGAGTTGGCCAGCCCCACCCCCAAGGCTATAGCCCACCCGTTTTGTGGCCTTTTTCCGCTGGACGAACTTGGCGCCCGGCCTTCGGGCGGGTATTTTGGGCGCGGCTGTGCCCGCGGCCTATTTTTGGCACACGGAGGCGCCTCGCAAAGTCTCGCGCCATTCCGAGTCCGGCGGACGAGTTGGCCAGCCCCACCCCCAAGGCTATAGCCCACCCGTTTTGTGGCCTTTTACCGCTGGACGAACTTGGCGCCCGGCCTTCGGGCGGGTATTTTTGGCGCGGCTGTGCCCGCGGCCTATTTTTGGCACACGGAGGCGCCTCGCAAAGTCTCGCGCCATTCCGAGTCCGGCGGACGAGTTGGCCAGCCCCACCCCCAAGGCTATAGCCCACCCGTTTTGTGGCCTTTTACCGCTGGACGAACTTGGCGCCCGGCCTTCGGGCGGGTATTTTTGGCGCGGCTGTGCCCGCGCCTATTTTTGGCACACGGAGGCGCCTCGCAAAGTCTCGCGCCATTCCGAGTCCGGCGGACGAAGTTGGCCAGCCCCACCCCCAAGGCTATAGCCCACCCGTTTTGTGGCCTTTTTCCGCTGGACGAACTTGGCGCCCGGCCTTCGGGCGGGTATTTTTGGCGCGGCTGTGCCCGCGGCCTATTTTGGCACACGGAGGCGCCTCGCAAAGTCTCGCGCCATTCCGAGTCCGGCGGACGAAGTTGGCCAGCCCCACCCCCAAGGCTATAGCCCACCCGTTTTTGTGGCCTTTTTCCGCTGGACGAACTTGGCGCCCGGCCTTCGGGCGGGTATTTTGGGCGCGGCTGTGCCCGCGGCCTATTTTTGGCACACGGAGGCGCCTCGCAAAGTCTCGCGCCATTCCGAGTCCGGCGGACGAGTTGGCCAGCCCCACCCCCAAGGCTATAGCCCACCCGTTTTGTGGCCTTTTCCGCTGGACGAACTTGGCGCCCGGCCTTCGGGCGGGTATTTTGGCGCGGCTGTGCCCGCGCCTATTTTGGCACACGGAGGCGCCTCGCAAAGTCTCGCGCCATTCCGAGTCCGGCGGACGAAGTTGGCCAGCCCCACCCCCAAGGCTATAGCCCACCCGTTTTGTGGCCTTTTTCCGCTGGACGAACTTGGCGCCCGGCCTTCGGGCGGGTATTTTTGGCGCGGCTGTGCCCGCGGCCTATTTTTGGCACACGGAGGCGCCTCGCAAAGTCTCGCGCCATTCCGAGTCCGGCGGACGAAGTTGGCCAGCCCCACCCCCAAGGCTATAGCCCACCCGTTTTGTGGCCTTTTACCGCTGGACGAACTTGGCGCCCGGCCTTCGGGCGGGTATTTTTGGCGCGGCTGTGCCGCGGCCTATTTTGGCACACGGAGGCGCCTCGCAAAGTCTCGCGCCATTCCGAGTCCGGCGGACGAAGTTGGCCAGCCCCACCCCCAAGGCTATAGCCCACCCGTTTTGTGGCCTTTTACCGCTGGACGAACTTGGCGCCCCGGCCTTCGGGCGGGTATTTTTGGGGCGACTGTGCCCGCGGCCTATTTTTGGCACACGGAGGCGCCTCGCAAAGTCTCGCGCCATTCCGAGTCCGGCGGACAAACTTGGCCAGCCCCACCCCCAAGGCTATAGCCCACCCGTTTTTGTGGCCTTTTCCGATGGACGACCTGGGCGCCCCGGCATTCGGGGGGGTATTTTTGGGGCGCCTGTGCCCGCGGCCTATTTTTGGCACACGGAGGTGCCTCGCAAAGTCTCGCGCCATTCCGAGTCCGGCGGACGAAGTTGGCCAGCCCCACCCCCAAGGCTATAGCCCACCCGTTTTTGTGGCCTTTTTCCGCTGGACGAACTTGGCGCCCCGGCCTTCGGGCGGGTATTTTTGGGCGCGGCTGTGCCCGCGGCCTATTTTGGGCACACGGAGGCGCCTCGCAGAGTCTCGCGCCATTCCGAGTCCGGCGGACGAAGTTGGCCAGCCCCACCCCCCAAGGCTATAGCCCACCCGTTTTTGTGGCCTTTTTCCGCTGGACAAACTTGGCGCCCCGGCCTTCGGGCGGGTATTTTTGGGCGCGGCTGTGCCCGCGGCCTATTTTTGCCACACGGAGGCGCCTCGCAAAATCTCACGCCATTCCGAGTCCGGCGGACGAAGTTGGCCAGCCCCACCCCCCAAGGCTATAGCCCACCCGTTTTTGTGGCCTTTTACCGCTGGACGAACTAGGCGCCCCGGCCTTCGGGCGGGTATTATTGGGCGCGGCTGTGCCCGCGGCCTATTTTTGGCACACGGAGGTGCCTCGCAAAGTCTCGCGCCATTCCGAGTCCGGCGGACGAAGTTGGCCAGCCCCACCCCCCAAGGCTATAGCCCACCCGTTTTGTGGCCTTTTTCCGCTGGACGAACTTGGCGCCCGGCCTTCGGGCGGGTATTTTTGGCGCGGCTGTGCCCGCGGCCTATTTTTGGCACACGGAGGCGCCTCGCAAAGTCTCGCGCCATTCCGAGTCCGGCGGACGAAGTTGGCCAGCCCCACCCCCAAGGCTATAGCCCACCCGTTTTGTGGCCTTTTTCCGCTGGACGAACTTGGCGCCCGGCCTTCGGGCGGGTATTTTTGGCGCGGCTGTGCCCGCGGCCTATTTTTGGCACACGGAGGCGCCTCGCAAAGTCTCGCGCCATTCCGAGTCCGGCGGAAGAAGTTGGCCAGCCCCACCCCCAAGGCTATAGCCCACCCGTTTTGTGGCCTTTTTCCGCTGGACGAACTTGGCGCCCGGCCTTCGGGCGGGTATTTTTGGCGCGGCTGTGCCCGCGGCCTATTTTTGGCACACGGAGGCGCCTCGCAAAGTCTCGCGCCATTCCGAGTCCGGCGGACGAAGTTGGCCAGCCCCACCCCCAAGGCTATAGCCCACCCGTTTTGTGGCCGTTTTCCGCTGGACGAACTTGGCGCCCGGCCTTCGGGCGGGTATTTTTGGCGCGGCTGTGCCCGCGGCCTATTTTTGGCACACGGAGGCGCCTCGCAAAGTCTCGCGCCATTCCGAGTCCGGCGGACGAGTTGGCCAGCCCCACCCCCAAGGCTATAGCCCACCCGTTTTGTGGCCTTTTTCCGCTGGACGAACTTGGCGCCCGGCCTTCGGGCGGGTATTTTTGGCGCGGCTGTGCCCGCGCCTATTTTTGGCACACGGAGGCGCCTCGCAAAGTCTCGCGCCATTCCGAGTCCGGCGGACGAAGTTGGCCAGCCCCACCCCCAAGGCTATAGCCCACCCGTTTTGTGGCCTTTTCCGCTGGACGAACTTGGCGCCCGGCCTTCGGGCGGGTATTTTTGGCGCGGCTGTGCCCGCGGCCTATTTTTGGCACACGGAGGCGCCTCGCAAAGTCTCGCGCCATTCCGAGTCCGCCGGACGAAGTTGGCCAGCCCCACCCCCAAGGCTATAGCCCACCCGTTTTGTGGCCTTTTCCGCTGGACGAACTTGGCGCCCGGCCTTCGGGCGGGTATTTTTGGCGCGGCTGTGCCCGCGGCCTATTTTTAGCACACCGAGGCGCCTCGCAAAGTCTCGCGCCATTCCGAGTCCGGCGGACGAAGTTGGCCAGCCCCAACCCCCCAGGCTAAATCCCAACCGTTTTTGAGGCATGTTTACGCTGGACGAACTTGGCGCCCGGGCCGTGGGGCGGTTATTTTTGGGCGCGGCTGTGCCCGCGGCCTATTTTTGGCACACGGAGGCGCCTCGTAAGGTCTCGCGCCATTCCGAGTCCGGCGGACGAAGTTGGCCAGCCCCACCCCCCAAGGCTGTAGCCCACCCGTTTTTGTGGCCTTTTTCCGCGGGATGAACCTGGCGCCCCGGCCTTCGGGCGGGTATTTTTGGGCGCGGCTGTGCCCGCGGCCTATTTTTGGCACACGGAGACACCTCACAAAGTCTCGCGCCATTCCGAGTCCAGCGGACGAAGTTGGCCAGCCCCACCCCCCAAGGATATAGCGCACCCGTTTTTGTGGCCTTTTACCGCTGGACGAACTTGGCGCCCCGGCCTTCGGGTGGGTATTTTTGGGCGCGGCTGTGCCCGCGGCCTATTTTTGGCACACGGAGCCGCCTCGCAAAGTTTCGCGCCATTCCGAGTCCGGTGGACGAAGTTGGCCAGCCCCACCCCCAAGGCTATAGCCCACCCGTTCTTGTGGCCTTTTCCCGCTCGACGAACAGGGGGCCCCGGCCCGCGGGCGGGTATTACTTGGCGCGGCTGTGCCCGCGGCCTATTTTTGGCACACGGAGGCGCCTCGCAAAATCTCGCGCCATTCCGAGTCCGGCGGACGAAGTTGGAAAGCCCCACGCCCCAAGGCTATAGCCCACCCGTTTTGTGGCCTTTTTCCGCTGGACGAACTTGGCGCCCGGCCTTCGGGCGGGTATTTTGGCGCGGCTGTGCCCGCGGCCTATTTTTGGCACACGGAGGCGCCTCGCAAAGTCTCGCGCCATTCCGAGTCCGGCGGACGAAGTTGGCCAGCCCCACCCCCAAGGCTATAGCCCACCCGTTTTGTGGCCTTTTTCCGCTGGACGAACTTGGCGCCCGGCCTTCGGGCGGGTATTTTGGCGCGGCTGTGCCCGCGGCCTATTTTTGGCACACGGAGGCGCCTCGCAAAGTCTCGCGCCATTCCGAGTCCGGCGGACGAGTTGGCCAGCCCCACCCCCAAGGCTATAGCCCACCCGTTTTGTGGCCTTTTTCCGCTGGACGAACTTGGCGCCCGGCCTTCGGGCGGGTATTTTGGGCGCGGCTGTGCCCGCGGCCTATTTTTGGCACACGGAGGCGCCTCGCAAAGTCTCGCGCCATTCCGAGTCCGGCGGACGAGTTGGCCAGCCCCACCCCCAAGGCTATAGCCCACCCGTTTTTGTGGCCTTTTTCCGCTGGACGAACTTGGCGCCCGGCCTTCGGGCGGGTATTTTTGGCGCGGCTGTGCCCGCGGCCTATTTTTGGCACACGGAGGCGCCTCGCAAAGTCTCGCGCCATTCCGAGTCCGGCGGACGAAGTTGGCCAGCCCCACCCCCAAGGCTATAGCCCACCCGTTTTGTGGCCTTTTCCGCTGGACGAACTTGGCGCCCGGCCTTCGGGCGGGTATTTTTGGCGCGGCTGTGCCCGCGGCCTATTTTTGGCACACGGAGGCGCCTCGCAAAGTCTCGCGCCATTCCGAGTCCGGCGGACGAAGTTGGCCAGCCCCACCCCCAAGGCTATAGCCCACCCGTTTTGTGGCCTTTTTCCGCTGGACGAACTTGGCGCCCGGCCTTCGGGCGGGTATTTTTGGCGCGGCTGTGCCCGCGGCCTATTTTTGGCACACGGAGGCGCCTCGCAAAGTCTCGCGCCATTCCGAGTCCGGCGGACGAAGTTGGCCAGCCCCACCCCCAAGGCTATAGCCCACCCGTTTTGTGGCCTTTTTCCGCTGGACGAACTTGGCGCCCGGCCTTCGGGCGGGTATTTTTGGGCGCGGCTGTGACCGCGGCCTAGTTTTGGCCCACGGACGCGCCTCGCAAAGTCTCGCGCCATTCCGAGGCCAGCGGACCAAGTAGGGCAGCCCCAACCCCAAGGCTATAGCCCACCCGTTTTGTGGCCTTTTCCGCTGGACGAACTTGGCGCCCGGCCTTCGGGCGGGTATTTTGGCGCGGCTGTGCCCGCGGCCTATTTTTGCACACGGAGGCGCCTCGCAAAGTCTCGCGCCATTCCGAGTCCGGCGGACGAAGTTGGCCAGCCCCACCCCCAAGGCTATAGCCCACCCGTTTTGTGGCCTTTTTCCGCTGGACGAACTTGGCGCCCGGCCTTCGGGCGGGTATTTTTGGCGCGGCTGTGCCCGCGGCCTATTTTTGGCACACGGAGGCGCCTCGCAAAGTCTCGCGCCATTCCGAGTCCGGCGGACGAAGTTGGCCAGCCCCACCCCCAAGGCTATAGCCCACCCGTTTTTGTGGCCTTTTTCCGCTGGACGAACTTGGCGCCCGGCCTTCGGGCGGGTATTTTTGGCGCGGCTGTGCCCGCGGCCTATTTTTGGCACACGGAGGCGCCTCGCAAAGTCTCGCGCCATTCCGAGTCCGGCGGACGAAGTTGGCCAGCCCCACCCCCAAGGCTATAGCCCACCCGTTTTGTGGCCTTTTCCGCTGGACGAACTTGGCGCCCGGCCTTCGGGCGGGTATTTTGGGCGCGGCTGTGCCCGCGGCCTATTTTTGGCACACGGAGGCGCCTCGCAAAGTCTCGCGCCATTCCGAGTCCGGCGGACGAAGTTGGCCAGCCCCACCCCCAAGGCTATAGCCCACCCGTTTTGTGGCCTTTTTCCGCTGGACGAACTTGGCGCCCGGCCTTCGGGCGGGTATTTTGGGCGCGGCTGTGCCCGCGCCTATTTTTGGCACACGGAGGCGCCTCGGAAAGTCTCGCGCCATTCCGAGTCCGGCGGACAAAGTAGGCCAGCCCCACCCCCAAGGCTATAGCCCACCCGTTTTGTGGCCTTTTACCGCTGGACGAACGTGGCGCCCCGGCCTTCGGGCTGGTATTTTTGGGCGCGGCTGTGCCCGCGGCCTATTTTGGCACACGGAGGCGCCTCGCAAAGTCTCGCGCCATTCCGATTCCGGCGGACGAAGTTGGCCAGCCCCACCCCCTAAGGCTATAGCCCACCCGTTTTGTGGCCTTTTTCCGCTGGACGAACTTGGCGCCCGGCCTTCGGGCGGGTATTTTGGCGCGGCTGTGCCCGCGGCCTATGTTTCGCACACGTAGGCGCCTCACAAAGTCTCGCGCCATTCCGAGTCCGGCGGACGAAGTTGGCCAGCCCCACCCCCAAGGCTATAGCCCACCCGTTTTGTGGCCTTTTCCGCTGGACGAACTTGGCGCCCGGCCTTCGGGCGGGTATTTTGGGCGCGGCTGTGCCCGCGGCCTATTTTGGCACACGTAGGCGCCCCGCAAAGTCTCTCGCCAGTCCGCGTCCGGCGGACGAAGTTGCCCAGCCCCCCCCCCCATTGCTATAGCCCACCCGTTTTGTGGCCTTTTTCCGCTGGACGAACTTGGCGCCCAGGCCTTCGGGCGGGTATTTTTGGGCGCGGCCGTGCCCGCGGCCTATTTTTGGGACACGGAGGCGGGTCGCAAAGTCTCGCGCCATTCCGAGTCCGGCGGACGAAGTTGGCCAGCCCCACCCCCAAGGCTATAGCCCACCCGATTTTTTGGCCATATTCCGCTGGACGAACTTGGCGCCCAGGCCTTCGGGCGGGTATTTTTGGGCGCGGCTGTGCCCGCGGCCTATTTTTGGCACACGGAGGTGCGTCGCAAAGTCTCGCGCCATTCCGAGTCCGGCGGACGAAATTGGCCAGCCCCACCACCCAAGTCTATATCCCACACGTATTTTTGGCCTTTTTACGATGGACGAACTTGGCGCCCGGCCTTCGGGCGGGTATTTTGGCGCGGCTGTGCCCGCGGCCTATTTTTGGCACACGGAGGCGCCTCGCAAAGTCTCGCGCCATTCCGAGTCCGGCGGACGAGTTGGCCAGCCCCACCCCCAAGGCTATAGCCCACCCGTTTTGTGGCCTTTTTCCGCTGGACGAACTTGGCGCCCGGCCTTCGGGCGGGTATTTTGGGCGCGGCTGTGCCCGCGGCCTATTTTTGGCACACGGAGGCGCCTCGCAAAGTCTCGCGCCATTCCGAGTCAGGCGGACGAAGTTGGCCAGCCCCACCCCCCAAGGCTATAGCCCACCCGGTTTTGTGGCGTTTTTCCGCGGGACGAACTAGGCGCCCCGGCCTTCGGGCGGGTATTTTGGGCGGGGCTGTGCCCGCGGGCTTTTTTTGGCACACGGAGGCGCCTCGCAAAGTCTCGCGCCATTCCGAGTCCGGCGGACGAAGTTGGCCAGCCCCACAAGGCTATAGCCCACCAGTTTTGTGGCCTTTCTCCGCTGGACGACCTTGGCGCCCGGCCCTCGGGCGGGGTTTTTTGGGCGCGGCTGTGCCCGCGGCCTATTTTTGGCACACGGAGCCGCCTCGCAAAGTCTCGCGCCATTCCGAGTCCAGCGGACGAAGTTGGCCAGCCCCACCCCCAAGGCTATAGCCCACCCGTTTTGTGGCCTTTTACCGCTGGACGAACTTGGCGCCCGGCCTTCGGGCGGGTATTTTGGGCGGCTGTGCCCGCGGCCTATTTTTGGCACACGGAGGCGCCTCGCAAAGTCTCGCGCCATTCCGAGTCCGGCGGACGAAGTTGGCCAGCCCCACCCCCAAGGCTATAGCCCACCCGTTTTGTGGCCTTTTTCCGCTGGACGAACTTGGCGCCCGGCCTTCGGGCGGGTATTTTTGGCGCGGCTGTGCCCGCGGCCTATTTTTGGCACACGGAGCGCCTCGCAAAGTCTCGCGCCATTCCGAGTCCGGCGGACGAGTTGGCCAGCCCCACCCCCAAGGCTATAGCCCACCCGTTTTGTGGCCTTTTACCGCTGGACGAACTTGGCGCCCGGCCTTCGGGCGGGTATTTTTGGGCGCGGCTGTGCCCGCGGCCTATTTTTGGCACACGGAGGCGCCTCGCAAAGTCTCGCGCCATTCCGAGTCCGGCGGACGAGTTGGCCAGCCCCACCCCCAAGGCTATAGCCCACCCGTTTTTGTGGCCTTTTTCCGCTGGACGAACTTGGCGCCCGGCCTTCGGGCGGGTATTTTTGGCGCGGCTGTGCCCGGCCTATTTTTGGCACACGGAGGCGCCTCGCAAAGTCTCGCGCCATTCCGAGTCCGGCGGACGAGTTGGCCAGCCCCACCCCCAAGGCTATAGCCCACCCGTTTTGTGGCCTTTTTCCGCTGGACGAACTTGGCGCCCGGCCTTCGGGCGGGTATTTTTGGCGCGGCTGTGCCCGCGGCCTATTTTTGGCACACGGAGGCGCCTCGCAAAGTCTCGCGCCATTCCGAGTCCGGCGGACGAAGTTGGCAAGGCCCGACCCCCAAGGCTATAGCCCACCCGTTTTGTGGCCTTTTCCGCTGGACGAACTTGGCGCCCCGGCCTTCGGACGGGTATTTTTGGGCGCGGCTGTGCCCGCGGGCTATTTTTAGTACACGGAGGCACCTCGCAAAGTCTCGCGCCATTCCGAGTCCGGCGGACGAAGTTGGCCAGCCCCACCCCCCAAGGCTATAGCCCACCCGTTTTTGTGGCCTTTTTCCGCGGGACGAACTTGGCGCCACGGCCTTCGGGCGGGTATTTTTGGACGCGGCTTTGCCGCGGCCTATTTTTGGCACACGGAGGCGCCTCGCAAAGTCTCGCGCCATTCCGAGTCCGGCGGACGAAGTTGGCCAGCCCCACCCCCGAGGCGATAGCCCTCCCGAGTTTGTGGCCTTTGTCCGCTGGACTAACTTGGCGCCCCGGCCTTCGGGCGGGTATTTTGGGCGCGGCTGTGCCCGCGGCCTATTTTTGGCACACGGAGGCGCCTCGCAAAGTCTCGCGCCATTCCGAGTCCGGCGGACGAAGTTGGCCAGCCCCACCCCCAAGGCGATAGCCCACCCGTTTTGTGGCCTTTTTCCGCTGGACGAACTTGGCGCCCGGCCTTCGGGCGGGTATTTTTGGCGCGGCGGTGCCCGCGGCCTATTTTTGGCACACGGAGGGGCCTCGAAAATTACCGCGCCATTCCGAGTCCGGCGGACGAAGTTGGCCTGCCCCACCCCCCAAGGCTATAGCCCACCCGTTTTTGTGGCCTTTTTCCGCTGGACGAACTTGGCGCCCGGCCTTTGGGCGTGTATTTTTGGACCCGGCTGTGCCCGCGGCCTATTTTTGGCACACGGAGGCGCCTCGCAAAGTCTCGCGCCATTCCGAGTCCGGCGGACGAAGTTGGCCAGCCCCACCCCCCAAGGCTATAGCCCACCCGTTTTTGTGGCCTTTTACCGCTGGACGAACTTGGCGTCCCGGCCTTCGGGCGGGTCTTTTTGTGCGCGGCTGTGCCCGCGGCCTATTTTGGGCACACAGAGGCGCCTCGTAAAGTCTCGCGCCATTCCGAGTCCGGCGGACGAAGTTGGCCAGCCCCACCCCCCAAGGTTATAGCCCACCCGTTTTTGTGGCCTTTTACCGCTGGACGAACTTGGCGCCCCGGCCTTCGGGCGGGTATTTTTGGGCGCGGCTGTGCCCGCGGCCTATTTTGGGTACACGGAGGCGCCTCGCAAAGTCTCGCGCCGTTCCGAGTCCGGCGGACGAAGTTGGCCAGCCCCACCCCCAAAGCGAAATCCCACCCCGTTTTGTGGCCTTTTCCGCTGGACGAACTTGGCGCCCGGCCTTCGGGTGGGTATTTTGGGCGCAGCTGTGCCCGCGGCCTATTTTGGCACACGGAGGCGCCTCGCAAAGTCTCGCGCCATTCCGAGTCCGGCGGACGAAGTTGGCCAGCCCCAACCCCCAAGGCTATAGCCCACCCGTTTTTGTGGCCTTTTTCCGCTGGACGAACTTGGCGCCCCGGCCTTCGGGGGGGTATTTTTGGACGCGGCTGTGCCCGCGGCCTATTTTTGGCACACGGAGGCGCCTCGCAAAGTCTCGCGCCATTCCGAGTCCGGCGGACGAGTTGGCCAGCCCCACCCCCAAGGCTATAGCCCACCCGTTTTGTGGCCTTTTTCCGCCGGACGAACTCGGCGCCCCCGCCTTCGTGCGTGTATTTTGTCGCGCGGCTGTGCCCGCGGGCTATTTTTGGCACACGGAGGCGCCTCGCAAAGTCTCGCGCCATTCCGAGTCTGGCGGACGAAGTTGGCCAGCCCCACCCCCCAAGGCTATAGCCCACCCGGTGTTGTGGGCTTTTTCCGCTGGACGAACTTGGCGCCCCGGCCTGTGGGCGGGTTTTTTGGGCGCGGCTGTGCCTGCGGCCTATTTTTGGCACACGGAGGCGCCTCGCAAAGTCTCGCGCCATTCCGAGTCCGGCGGACGAAGTTGGCCAGCCCCACCCCCCAAGGCTATAGCCCACCCAGTTTTGTGGCCTTTTTCCGCTGGACGAACTTGGCGCCCCGGCCTTCGGGCGGGCATCAGAGGGCGCGGCTGTGCCAGCGGCCTATTTTTGGCACACGGAGGCGCCTCGCAAAGTCTCGCGCCATTCCGAGTCCGGCGGACGAAGTTGGCCAGCCCCACCCCCCAAGGCTATAGCCCACCCGTTTTTGTGGCCTTTTTCCGCTGGACGAACTTGGCGCCCCGGCCTTCGGGCAGGTATTTTTGGCGGCGGCTGTGCCGCGGCCTATTTTTGCACACGGAGGCGCCTCGCAAAGTCTCGCGCCATTCCGAGTCCGGCGGACGAGTTGGCCAGCCCCACCCCAAGGCTATAGCCCACCCGCTTGTGTGGCCTTTTTCCGCCGCACGACCCTGGCTCCCCCGCCTTCCGGCGTGTATCTCTCGGCGCGGCTGTGCCTTCCGCCTATTTTTGGCACACGGAGGCGCCTAGCAAAGTCTCGCGCCATTCCGATTCCGGCGGACGAGTTGGCCAGCCCCACCCCCAAGGCTATAGCCCACCCGCTTTTGTGGCCTTTTTCCGCTGGACGAACTTGGCGCCCGGCCTTCGGGCGGGTATTTTGGGCGCGGCTGTGCCCGCGGCCTATTTTTGGCACACGGAGGCGCCTCGCAAAGTCTCGCGCCATTCCGAGTCCGGCGGACGAGTTGGCCAGCCCCACCCCCAAGGCTATAGCCCACCCGTTTTGTGGCCTTTTTCCGCTGGACGAACTTGGCGCCCG